>QODF01000060.1:2175310-2249437 GCA_024372805.1 Oostethus manadensis | reverse complement strand
GGTTGTTTATAATATGGTTGAAATATGTTTGTGAGGTTCTTCTGCACTCTTTTTTATATCCCCCACCCCACCCCCCACTTGTCCCTTTTCAGGTCAGGTCCGGCATCGAAATGTGGCGCAACAAAATTCATAATAAACGCAGTCAAATGTCAAGGGAGACTCATTTGGATTTAGAAGTCTCCCTTGGCAAAGAAATTTTGCTCAGCACTTAAAGGCATCTTGACTCCCATTCAGCTGTTATGATGCTGGACAAGACAAAAAAAAAGAAATAGCGCTTTAATGCAGTTTAGGTCCACGCCACGGCACACTACCTGATACTGTGTTGTTAAATTACGTTACAAATTACCTCTGTAATGGCAAGATATTTCATACAGCTAATGTAGGGATCTCCCACCAGTATCTTGTGAGCTACCGGTAGCTCGCCACCTGATATTGTGTGGCTGAACATGAGGTCAAAGAATGTTTGCAATTTACAATTTAAATTGTGCCAGTCATATAAATAAAACACAAATAACTTAAAAAAAAAAAAAAAAGGAAAGGTCCAGTATCCTCCCAGTGGCATTGCTGTGCTTAAAAAGCCTTCTAATTACTGATGAGGATCAGCTTTGACCAGCAGCTGCCACAGAGCAAGCACAGGACATCTGAAACCCTTCAAAACAGGACAGGGATATAACAAAATAAAAGCACAACAAAGAAAATATAAAACAAAACAAAGTCCCTGCTACCACACGTAGCGTGACAATTGGTTTTGCAAACTTGTGCTGTTCCTCAGTGTAATGGGAAAATAGATAATACTATTGTAGTACATTTACAGGCATGTGGAAAACACACATTGAAACACTTGGACCCATTCAAGTTGCATAAACCAGGTCCATCCTATTTATCTGAAAATAACATCTTAGCTGAGCGCAGTGGTTCTCAATTATGTTCTATCATGCACATTTCTTCAAAAATATGTTAATGAATAAATCATGCTATTTTGTGGTACAATACAGCCAATTGTTAGTAAAAAAAAAATGCATATTTCAGCAAATGGATACAAGTATATGGATGTAAAAATAGATACATGAACAAAAATAAGGCATTCAGGAGACACATTTAAATGTATGTAGTATTCTACACTTAGTAACAGTAACGTTACTGTAGCCACGGGTGTATTGTGTAGCTCTGAGCCGCTGTTTAGACTGTGTGAGCCGCTGTGTGCCATGGTGGGCAGTGGTGTTCTGCATGTTGGGTTGGAACTAGCTTTTAGGAAATAGGAAGTGTTCATGCTGTGTTTTGGGGAATCTGCCTGTAAGACATGTTGCCCTGTGTCGGAAGGAACCCTACTTATCACAGTTGGGTCTGGAATCAATTATCCGCGATAAACGAGGGTATATTGTACAGCTCATTAATAATTAGAATTCATTTTAATTTCTGAATACGCCAAAGACTTGCCATTCTTGAAGAAATTTTCTGAGCACTCCGAGCAGCGAGGCGAAAAAGGCCCCGTGCCACACTTTGCATATGCCTGCAGTAGATGAATTGTCTTTGTTGTGAAGCCACGCACAGCATTTTCTGAGTGAGTTCTCCAATGTCATATAATGCTGCAATAATCGAATCCTGATGAAAAATACACCAGAATTCCTAGCAAAGGCAGTAAGCGCCACCAAACCCACCCATGTGTCATGAACTGGGTTGCTTACAAAAAAGTGTGAGTTAAGCTTCTGACCTCAGATTATGGTCGTATGAACATGCATCATGTCAGAGTTGATAGCGCAGACTGCGTAGAGCTGAAACTTTGGCCTCAGGCCACCGAAAGGCAGCCAAAAAAATTTGTGCCTCAACAGATGGAAGACACCCTTAATAACCTCGGCTTAATTAGAACATGCACATCATTTTGACGAGCTTTGAGTTGGGTTTCATTTCTCTGTTTCTAATGGCTTTGGGCATTTGTGTAACCATCAAACTCGCACTCCACTGGCGATACTGTTGGCATAACCTCGCAAAAGAGATGTTTGAGTTTATAGAGAAAAGTGTCTTTAATCTTGGCGGAACTGTGCATCTCCAGGGCTTACGGGGAGAGCGCTGAAAGAGTGAGTGGCAGTAAAGCAAGCGAGTGTCATCAGTGCACAGCCAGCCTCACTGATTCTTGGTCTTAGGTTGCTCCACACTACAAGGGCTCAGCTGTGCCTCTGTTGCCCTCTCATCTTGTCCATCTGTGTCTGGGACTGCAAAGTCACTCAGGTCCTTTCTAGCTTTGCATCCTGGCCGTATCATTAGAGTCGAGCCAGGAATAAAGATGCACAGCATTTCTTCTGAAGGGTGTACTGAACTATTCAGTCTGTTTTTGGGTGTTTTAGAACCCAAGAAACCCTTAGAAACACTAAGGGTGTTTTAGAAAAGACGTCGATCAGGAGGACTCTGATTCGACTATCAACCTTGCAGTCGGCCGCACGGTGGCTGAGTGGTTAGCACATTGGCCACACAGTCAGGAGATCTGGAAGACCTGTGTTCAAATCTCTGTTGGGCATCTCTGTGTGGAGTTTGCATGTTCTCCCCGTGCGTGTGTGGGTTTTCTCCGGGTACTCCGGTTTCCTCCCACATTCCAAAAACATGCATGTTAGGTTAATTGGCGACTCTAAATTGTCCATAGGTATGAATGTGAGTGTGAATGGTTGTATGCCTTTGTTTGTCTATGTGTGCCCTGCGATTGACTGGCGACCAGTCCAGGGTGTACCCCGCCTTTCGCCCAAAGTCTGCTGGGATAGGCTCCAGCATCCCCGTGACCCTAATTAGGATAAGCGGTATAGAAAATGAATGAATGAATGAATGAACCTTGCAGTCAAATCATATGAACATTCCATGTGATCAAGATTGTACCATTGTGGGGGTGCCCGTGGCTTCTGCTGAGCATACATTTTAATATAGATGTTGTCATACATGTTCAAGCAATGTTGTTTCTATTGTATATGCGCTTTTCCGATGTGCAATATGCCCACTTGCCAAAAGTGAACGTGTTTTGGTTTTGTTAACCTTGCTTCCTGTGTCACAACATAAATGAAGGTACTTTTGTTGCACACTTACCGTGTTTAGCCTTTTTCTTTATAGTGGAAAAGGTCACAAATGAGATGTTTTTTTGTAGGGATCCCCATTAGCTGTACTCTTAAAAAAAAAACAACAACAACAACAACGTTAAACGATTTCACGAAGAAAATCCTTAGTCGAAGACAACCCTAGTTGGCCTATGCATGTAACCGCACAGGATGTTGCCCTACTAGCAATAAGTCCTCCAAAATATCAATACATCATCAACAAGCCTCAAAAACCCAGCCAGCTCAGCAGGATTTAAGGTGAGACTATGACAGGTTATCATTGGAGATTTTCAGCTTTGGCTGACTACAAGAGAAGATCAAGGTAAGAGTGAAAGGATTATGGCGCAGATACAGTTTATGGCTAAAGAAAAGGAAAGACACAATTGCTTACTTGTCAAAGGATCATTGTCACTTTTGCTTGCTGCTTGAATGAGAAAGTATTTCTTTCGTGTTTCCGTCCAACATACCATTTACATCTACTTTGACATACCAATATAATTTCTCAAATATTTCATTTTGATTCAACAGCGCCCTGCTTGCCTGCCCACTCTTCATCACTTTAAATGCCCTCCACTGCACGTGAAGCATGATTCAACAACACCAGTCTCTTTATTATTGTAATGAACCTCAAGACTGTATGAAGTCTGGGTGCAAATGAGGACTTCACCTCTTCTTGTTGAGCTCACTCAACCGCTAATTACTTGCTTACCGGCTTTGTTCTTTACGTGACCAGCCATAAAAATACAAGATAAAGCGTTGACATTCACATTGTGTCAAGGCAGAGGTCAGATCATGATATAATCTTCCTCAATTCAATTGTAGTTACATTGTGTGCGGACACACTTTGCATATCAAAAAATTATGATGATGACTTAAATTAACATGAAATCATGTTTTGTACTCAACAGACATTAAAAAAAGCATTCAAAATTGTTTCCCCCATTTTTTCAATCTCTGGTCACCCATAATCACCCATAGACACACATAAGAAAAATAGAATTACAATAGTTTTGTTTTTGCTCGCATTTTTCATTAGCTGAAATCATAGAACTTTTTCGATGGACACAAAAGGTGCATCCAAATGTTTTTTAGTGAACATTCATAATTCATCCACCTCACACGTGTGGCATATCAACATGCTGAATCGATGCGCAGGTGTGCCTTAGGTCGGCCACAATAAAAGGCCAACTACAGTATATTGGGAGGGAATCAGTGAGTATGTGGTGTTACCACCATTTGACTCAAATAATGTATACACTGATTCGGAGCATCCCAAACATGCTCAACGGGTGATACGTCTGAATATGCAGGCCATGCAAGTACTGGGATGTTTTACTGTACTGGGACGGCTACATGGAGACGTGCAGTATCATTCTACAACATGAGGTGATGGTCATGGTTGAATGTCACAGCAATGGGCCTCGGGATCTGGCACAAACAAAATGCCATCAATAAATGCACCTGTGTTGTGGATCGAGTGGCCTGTGGTGGTGGTGGTGGTGTTTTAGGGGAAGGTGTATGTTATGGACAGCGCACACACAGGTGCATTTCATTGATAGCGTTTTGAATGCTCAGAGATACCGAGCGCGTTTGGGATACTCTGGATCGCTGTATATTGCATTCGAGGCAAATTGTGGTCACACCAGATACTGACTAGTTTTGGACCAACCCAAATTAAAGTGGCCTTTAAGTGTGGCCAGCTCCTGAAAAATGGGAGCAAAAACAAAAGTGTTTATATCCTTGTTGAGTATATATGTCTTGTCATGTGTTGGGCAAATGTACCTAATGAAGTGCCCAGCGAAGGGATGTCAGCGTTTATGTTGGAAGGATGTTACAGGCTAGAATATGATTGCTGCTTGTCGCGTTTGCAGCCTGAGCAGTTACTGGCCGTGCATATTAAGTCTTCTCTGAATACATTGAAAAATACATCAGCTAATCACTGTTTGTCAAACAATGTCTTACTGCTGCTGGGATGTATTTGAATCTACTGTCAGACTGTTTTTTCCCCTGGTTGTATATGGATAGGGCTGGGTAGGATGGAGGAGGGTCATTATACTCAGAGTAATGAAGGAATACGTGTTAATGCCCTTTTGCCGAAGCTTTACATTTTACCACTTCCTCCCTAGGGACTTTATTCAGGCTCTTCATGGAGACTGGTAATTCTTTTTCCGTGTCCTAATTGTGTTTCTTTTTGTCTGCGTTTATCAGCGACGGACAGTCTCTGTTGCTTAAGTGAAAGTCTGCCAATGGCATCAGGTCTGTTACATGTTGATCAAGGCATTTTAATGCATCATTTGTGCGAGTTATGCACGCAATAATGTGAGCAAATGAGGTCGTTTCAGTCTGTCTGCCGTCGCAAGGTAATTCTAGATGTCCCCTTGATAGTTGATATATGCTCTAAGTAAATTACCGACAGCGGGACTTAATATAAGTTGTTTTGGAGGAATTTCCCCCCTGTGTAATGAAGGGCTTCTCACACATTTTCTCCTCTTTAGTGCGCAATGTCGGTGTTTATCACAACTACCATCATAATTCTGAGTAATCACTTGGCACTCTATTTTTATGACACCTAGTAAAAGCTCAAATGGGATAATATCTGCTTATTGAGCTGGTGCAGCGCAGTAGTGGAGCAGCGCAAACCATGCATGACCACTGGCAATGACTACTTAGATTGAATAACATTCATCTTATGAAACACGTGCAAAAAGAAACGTGTGGTCAATGTTTTTTGCATTTGTGGCGATTTATTTAAACAGATATGGCATTATCAACTCTAAATAAAAAAAGTAGATACCGTTCGTCATACTGTTAAGAGCGACATTATCGAAATGAAGTGACAAATTTCCGATGTTATTACTTTAACAGTGCTTTAACAAAGCAAAAAGGTTTTGAAGGAAAATAACCTGCAAAGGATCTTTAAGATGAAACTTCAATGCAGTCCATCCCGTTGGTCCAGATACAGGCACACACAAATTAAAAACGTTTGAAAGACGAGCAAAGCCAGATTATCTTGTCTCGGTCCTGCTCTACAAAACAGAACGGAACAGTAGATTGACTCCAGATTGCATGGATCCTTGCAAAAAATAAAGAAACCTTTTAGTTAACCCCCTTTATCTTCAAGTACAGCATCACCAGTACGCCTGAGGACAAATAAATGTTGACGTTATTGAGGGCCAGCTAGCTGGCCGTGAAAGGAAAAAAAGGAAAAGCGCCCCATTTCTAATATAGTTTAAGGTTATGTTCACACTGCAGGTCAATTCCGATTTCTTTGCTCATATGCAACCTGTATCGAATTTTTTTTCATGTCAGTGTGAACAGCACAATTCCAATTTTTTCAAATGCGACTCAGGTCTCTTTGGGATGTATATATAAATGGGATATGCATGCGATGCGACTGCTGTATGAACGCTCAGGTGGCATTCATCCGACATATACGGCATAGAAAGGCGGGCTTATCGAGACTTTAAAGGTAGGCGGTCATGGAAAACGTCGTTTATCATGCGAGACTTGAAAAATATACTCACCGATATAGCAAAAGTTCTTCTCATCCAAAAATAATTTGTATAAGTTGTTAGTGAAGCAGCTCTCGCCAATGTCTCCAAACTCCACCCACACGCACCTTGGAACAGACGCGGCAACAAGTTGTCTACGAACTTCCATACCAAAATTCTTGCCATCATTCATCTTCTACACAGAATCATTTGGTTGAAAAAATATTGATTCCCGTTGCATAAAATCCTTGAAATTGCCACAAACGCCTTAATGAGAGCACGCTAGTAACGTGTGGACCAATACTGAAATGTCGATAACTCTCATTCCAGCTTTTCATGATCTAAAGTCTATTCCGGAATAAAAATAGTCATACTTTTGATACTGATACTTTTGTTCTTTGTTTTTTCTGATATTGTATATTAGCTTGGCTATATCGTAAATCACCCCACTATCTCAGTATACTTCAGAGTTTATTATAAATCAATAAATGACTATGATGTCTTGTATTCTTTATGCTATAATTTGAAATACTGTACACTACGTTTTAACATTTACCAGACACATTAGATAGAATTGCACATAGTATTGAATTGGTATCACTGATACCAGTCTGAATTTTACCCAGTATCAAAGAAATTAAATCAATGGTAGCGCACACCGCTGCATGAAGTACGTTAGGTACGGTACGTATGGGGAAAAATGCTTGCATCTATGAAAAATCTGCATCTATGGTTAAAGATAGAAAAGTGAAGGGAAAGCCAAACCATACATGATAAATTATTACCCTCATTGAGGCTTTTTCTGTTTGCTACCAAGGCTGGGTGAGTGAATGATCAAAGCGGCCATCAAAGAATGAGATAATGAAGTAAATCCAGCATCAATTAGTGACAACGACTGGTAGTTTCACATAAAATGCTTCATCAACAAATGCTACACAAATACAACCTAGTTGGGGTGTCTATTTGTGAAATTTAATTGTGAATGAAAAGCAAATCAATGTCATATTATTATTGTGGGCCTGTAGATTCCCCCCACCTATAGTCATTTCATGTCAGAGGTAAAGAGCATGTCATGAAATTCAAGAAGTCTCTGTAAGGTCACATCTACAAGGATGTCAGAAAGAACACATTAAAAACATCCCACCGCCGACCTACCAGAAGACTTCACTGTGAACTGCAACCATGTATCTACAGTACATTCTTTGTTAAATACAGTCAATCCCCACGACTCGCAGGTGATATCCTCCCTGACCACCAGAAAAGGGTGTACTTAAGTAACTGAGTCACCCATAAAAATGTCTTTTTTTGACACCCTAATCAAGCCTGGGCTATGCTGCTGCATCTCATGTAAACGATAGTCACTATGGTAGACTACCGCATCATTGGTAACAGTGTGGTTTTCAAACAGAGTTTGTCCTCGCTGAGACGAAAGTCTTGCAAATATGCATCCTGCATGACCCAACAAACGATGGTGGTTCAAACTACTTTTGCGCAACATTAGACACAAAATGTTTCAGAGAATCTTGGTTGAACTCAGACATGGAGAGTGCTTGGCAGTCAAATGTAGAGGTTACACTTCCACAAGATTGCCGCATCAGAGCGTTGATCTCGCATTTATTTGTTTATTAGTGCGTTTTCACACAGACATTACTGTAACCGTGAGTTCACATGGAACCATATGAGATCATTCAATATGTGACAAGGTCTGCTGTACCATATGATGTGACTTAAATACTGGACTGAGGTTTGTGAACGTGACGCATTGTGGGATACACTTTCACACGTCATGACTCAAATTTGGTGGGCATTGTGGCCAATTCCTCCGTAAGAAAAATAGCTGTTGGCTGTCCTGGAAGACGCTAGATGACATCGGTAGCTAATTTGCATGTTATTTGCATATGATGTAGTACAGAAGATGAAAAAAGCATAACCTCGCAAAAGAGATTAAGAAAATGTTACATTTAGAGCTACAAATAAACTTGATTCTTGGTTTGTTAATTTTAAGTTGGCCATCACTTCATTAAAATAAAATAACTTTCATATTTTATCTCGGCCAGCGCGTCTCAAAGTCGAGACAGCATAATAATTACATCCGGACTTGCCTCCAGCATCCACCCTTTATCTTGCAATTAGGCCTACTTGTTTAATTTATCACATGACGTTCTCCCATCACATGTTCTGACACACTGACAGGTAAGTGAGTCTGAATGAGGCTTGTGTGTAATGAGTAGTAATTTAATGGCGATTAAAAAACATCTACATTTTTCATGCCACTTTGTAGAACAGGGTGAGATCCACTCCGGCGGTATCGTGCCTCACGCTAAGTAATTCATTTGCACTTTGGATACGTAGAGCTGCACTATGCTCTCAGTGTACCGCGGGAGCTGACCACTTGTGATTGCTTTGAGGCTCAGCAGCACCTGCTGCTCAGTGACAGTTCCAGCTATGTGCCACAAGGGCAGCATTCGCTGGGAGCGCCCCAAGGAGAAAAGAAAACAAATCTTATGTATTTGTGGTCAGGATATGTGGCATTCAAGCGGGAACCACCACTGCTCAATGAGAGCAGAAACTGCAGAACAATACATGATTTCACTTTTAAGTCTCCAATTACCAGAAAACCTCACTAGATTTGTCGCTAGTTGATTTTGAGAAAATATTTTGCCAAGAGGGCCTTAAAAATCAGCAGTTTTGGCCAAGTTGGCAACAATGTTGGTGGCTTCCCTTCGTCCTGTCATATCTCATCAGAGTTGTTCACACAGGAGAGCAATGGAGCAAATACCATGTTGTTTTCTTTAAGGTTTTTAAATCACCAAAAAGTAATTTAGAAAAACATATAAGGACTCCATCTTTGGTGAAGGAAAAAGCAATTCTGTTTAAGACACAGGCTATGTCCTGGAACAAAATGTATTGGGAGAGCCACATGTTGTCTCACCAAAACAGTAGGCTAACAGCAGCTGAGAATGAATGACAGTTTTCTGACCCGTATCATTTACTGCACTTGAAAAACACCAAAGATTGTCACTTGCACCTACACCATCGAATGTGTGGCACAGATTGGGACATTTAAGATGCTTGTGGTTGGCAAGTAGCAAAGACATAAGAAAAACACAACCAGCATGCTGCCAGATGCAATTACGCAATTATTATTTTCTTATTAAAAATTGAAATTAGCGATTTCCTACATGGTCCTGTGTACCACACTTAGCAGTAACAACTGCAATCAAGTGTTTGCAATAACTTGCAATGAGTCTTTTATAGCGCTGTGAAGGAATTAAAGCCCACTCATCTTTGCAGAATTGAGGAATTTTCCGGGCATGAAACGCCTTTTTAGGGTTGTGCCACAGTATCTCTACAGACTTTGACTAGGCCACTCCAAAGTATTGATTCAGCCATGGGGTCGTTTTGGTTGGTCCCACACCTTTTCTAATGACTTTTGAACCTTTTAAGACTGATAGGTCGCAATTAATCTACGTAATGTTTTAACAGCAGGGTCAATCCCTTTTTCACACAGGTCCATATAGGTTTGGATTTTTTTTCTCATATGCATATGTTTCATTTAAAAACTGCCTTTTGTTTTCAGTTGTGTTGTCACTGACTAACATTTTATTTTTTTTTGTTGATGATCTGAAACATCTAAGTGGGACAAACATGCAAAAAAATAAGAAATCACAAAGTGGTCAAAGACTTTTTCACACCCCTGTATATGTCCCAACACTTCACTTCATTGTGAAGTACTTGTAAAAAGGTGTATCAAATTAATCCATTGTTGTTATTATTATTATTATTGTTAAAGACGATTATTATAATATCCTTATTATGTTATTCTTATGGTGCGTTATGTAGGTATACAGTATAGGTATTGTGAGGTATTTCAAGCCTGCAATAACAGCATGTTGTTCCAGTGATCAAGTCTGGTTCTTGTCTTACCAAACAACTACTGACACCTAGTGATCAATGTAAAATAGTCTTACATTTGTATAATTGTATTTTACTTCATTTGGCCATTTTTATACTTAAAAATCTTTAATTTAGGGGGGAAAAAAATAAAATTTGCTTCAATGAATTTTTATTCCTCTCTCCAATCTGGACTAATAGGTTTCAATTTAGTTTACAGCCATAACACAAGACAGACCTATGGAATGCAGACTATCACTGCCGACAGTGGACCAGTGGCCTACATGCTACCCTGAGCCTGAATTAATCAGACTACAATTAGGTGCACAGCCAAGTTAAATAAGCACTTTGTAACGCCACCAATCCCCTCGAAACTGGCTAAAAGATTTAGAAATTGGCTTGCCTCTGGGCCAATCCCAGAGCAAAAAGTCCACAAATGGCACCTCCAATCTTTCTTTTTCAGATGTCCAGGAGTGACCAATTCCAGCCATGAAAATTGTTTGAGAATGTATTCAAGCTGAGCCTGGGAGAAACGTTGTGGAAAATGCTGACACTTTAAGAAAATTTACTCTTGTTTGGCCTTGAGTACTGTGGTTGGTGCTTTTGAGAGAGTCGACCTGTTTTCTCTAAATCACATACCTGTAGGTCATGGGGACCTTACCGTAGTCTGTTACGGCTGCTGTAAGCTTGTTTGCTATTAAACTGCAGCAATAACAGTCCAGCAAACACTATACCTTGCAAGGCGACTAGGGACACATTGAATTAAAATATTGTAGATGGTGGCAAAAGTAGCCCAAGTATATCACCCGTGAGTGTTGCTAGGCAAGCTATAAGTCTGCACAACGTTGGTTCAGGTAGGGGTCTGTATGTGTCCTGGTGGTTTGATTTATAGCTCGCTTGTCATGCACTGTGTTATGTGTGGTTCAGGTCACAGGTGGAGGCAGCAAATCATTGTGCCAAAATAATGTGATTGAATGTCAGTGAGCTTGCTGCTTCCCTCAAAGGAGATAAATAGACACCAAATGACAAACTGCAGGGACCAGGCATCAACATTTGCTACTTTCAAAATGAGTTTGGAAAAGAAGGGCAAAAACTAAAGCAAAAAGCTGTAAGTACTATAAAATAAGTGTTTAGGCTGTCTTGTGGAGTGACAAATAATGTATTCCTACTGTTAAAAGGTCAATGACAGCGGCTGTGTGAACCTCTTTGTCAGTTTGTACCTGTGCTAACAGTGTGAAACATATTTGCGAACAGTTCAGTTGGCAAAAATTGCATTTCTTCAGCATGACTGCGCTCAAAATGTAGGAAACCAACTGTGGGGTTATTTTTGCTCCTGACAGGGGTGGTTTCTATTCTGAATGAGAGTGCAGGATGTTGCATGTATACGCAGGAAGTACCAGACAAATTTGTGACATTGTAGTGCTGCAAAGAATGGAGCAAACTATTATTGAGCATACACAGCAAGCATCATAAAGCAGGTGACAAACATTCTCAAAGCAAGCAAGCATTTGTAAATTGCGTGTCATTCCCTACATGACTATTTCATCCATAAAGCACTTTAGTTGCCACTTTCAAGCACTGTCAATAAAGTGCTTATCATTTGCTCTGAAGAGCCTTCAGCCTCTTTCAACTGAGTGATAAATAAAAGTAGATAACAATTATAGTCATCATGCAAACTGAGCCTGACTTGAACAGCAGTACCGTCACGTCCGGAGACTATAAGCCGCTACTGTTTACACATGCTTTGAACCTTGTGGCTTAAACTATTATGTGGCTAATTTATGGCTAACAGAACTAAATTTCCCAACATGGGCAAAGTTGTGAAGTGGAGTAGTAAAGTGGACGCTAATATCACGTTTAGAAGTCTTATGCAAAAATCGTATTTAGGTCTGACAAATCTTAAGTAGGCTGCACGGTGGCTGAGTGGTTAGTACGTTGGCCTCACAGTCAGGAGGTTCAGGGTTCTAATCTCTGTTGGGCATCTCTGTGTGGAGTTTGCATGTTCTCCCCGTGCGTGCGTGGGTTTTCTCCGGGTACTCCGGTTTCCTCCCACAATCCAAAAACATGCATGTTAGGTTAATTGGTGACTCCAAATTGTCCATCGGTATGAATGTAAGTGTGAATGTTTGTTTTTCTATATGTGCCCTGCGATTGACTGGCGACCAGTCCAGGGTGTACCCCGCCTCCCGCCCAAAGTCACCTGGGATAGGCTCCAGCATCCCCGTGACCCTAATGAGGATAAGCGGCATAGAAAATGAATGAATGAATGAAATCTTAAGTAAGTCTGATGAAGTGTAGAATTACTACAGCTTCCACAGCAGTTGAAGTACAATCCTCATGTCTCGGTTATCAAGGCTAAAATGGGATGCTGGGAACTCAGAGTGGAAGTAGGATTGCAAGGTTTGTAGTATGTTTATTTGTACATATCCCATGTTACATGTTAAGTAGACACCTACAGAGACAAGTGTGGTCTATTTATGTACAAAAAAATGGTGGGTGCTCTTTTAATTCAGGTGCATTCAGTAGTCCAGAATTTACAGTACCTCCTATCCTGAAAATGAAGAAGAGTGCACCAACCATTATTGACAGTAGGGCTTAAAAAGAGCACCCAGTATTCTGGATCTACAATAAGGAGGAGTGAATGAATAAGTGAACTGAATGTTAATGCTCAGAATATTCAAATACACATCGGTCACTCTGAGGACACAAGCTGGAGAGACCAAGGTAAGGGGATCTGACTGAACATCAAACAGGAGGCTGCTATCAGCATTTATCTCTAAGATCCTCAGCTGAGAGATAAGACACGCTTTAATTGTGGGTCTGTCTATTATAGGTCACAAGCATCTCATCAATCACTCCACCCGAGGCAAGCCAGCATCTCCAGACTTCAAGGAACAGAGGGGAGTTGATCATGAATTAGAATAAATTACCATGCTTGGCATTTCCTTCATTTAGGAGGAAATATGAAAGAAGAGGCTAAATAAATAAAGAAGTATGGAAGGTGGTTGCGACAGCAATGATTGATAATCACACTTGAAGTGCAGAATAGGGAGCAGCAGGCCTATTAAAAGAGCATTAAGAAGGAAGCGAGGGTGCGGTCGCGATTGTCACGTCAGAATATACAAACAGCATTTGGCCTTAAACAGGACGTTCAAGTTCACCACCTGATGGCAGTGCACTTGCAACATGCATTGGCAAGCCTCTCTGCGGGTGTACTCACGCTAGGCCTTTCGTACCGTGTTGGACTTGGGCACAATTTTCCACTGCCTTGTCCTTACTGGCCTTGCAGTCAAACGGAGCATTCGAGACATGGAGGTGTCTTTTCTGCTGTGTTGCTGCAAGTTTCATGATGATTTCCAGTCTTATTTGGAGTTGTTATGATTATTTTTACAAGGTGGCTGCTGTTATTAATTACTTTCCAGTGGAGTTACCATATTAATTAAATG
Organism: Oostethus manadensis; assembly: GCA_024372805.1. NCBI lineage: Eukaryota > Metazoa > Chordata > Actinopteri > Syngnathiformes > Syngnathidae > Oostethus > Oostethus manadensis. The sequence goes on along the minus strand of QODF01000060.1, from coordinate 2,235,532 downwards.
TGAAGGGTGAGCAACCGTGCTTCAGGTTTGATTATTTTGAATTCTTTTTCAAGGCTATTTCCTCTCTTTAGCCTTTCTTCCTGTTTCTTGGGACCGAATAGCTATTGGTGAAGTAGTCAGCGATCACACAATTTACAAGGTTTTCAAATTGTATTAAAAATAAGATCAACGTGTTTGGTTACAGTGCTGGACTGGACTTCTCACCAATGAGGAAGACCATCAAAAAAGCCCCTCTAGAGCTTAAGTGAAACTTAAGCTTGTGAGCGTGGAAAATGAAAGTTAAGTTTGTGTGTGTGAAGAGTAATAATAATATCTAACAATATTTGATTTGTTTTATGATTTGTGTCAATTACCATTACGAACCTGTGAGGACTGCTCGCATTCCTGTGCATGGAATCACAGGTCAGTCTCACTAGTCAAATGTGGCAGACTTTAGGTGTGAACTGGGCCCAGGCACGGTAGGGTTGGCTTAATGTGAGTACACTGTCAGGAGGGGGCTTTTGAAATGCTCCAAAATGTTTTCTAATTCTAAAAATGCCATGGCAACTGATAGATCATTTGTACAAAATGAGGAAAGAAGCTCTTAGCTCTACTAAGTGACACTCTCGTTGTGTGTGGTCATTAAAGTACTGCTAATACAACATATCTAATGGTGGCCTAACACTTTTGTACAGTATTGTAGTTCTCTGTGACATGCACAAAAATGTGTGTATAGACGAAATAAACTGGCCATACAAATGATACATTTTCAGTTCTAATTTGACTCGATGCATTACAAGAACAGCAAATATCAACAGATGGATCAACAATACAAATCTGTTGATGCCAAAAGTAAATGTCACATCTGCCATGATGTCTTGTGGTTTATACATTCTGATGAATTTACAAGCTGGGCTTGTGTTGTTTAACACACCAAAACACATAATTTACAATCAGAAAGAACGCTGCAGCTGTCATTCTCAGATTTATGTCCTCTGCTGCCTTCTTGCAAAGGTGTTGTGAGCCATAGAAATGCTTGCCTGCTGCACTTTTGAATGGTGCAACTGGTGCAACGTACTGTATAACGTAATCTTTCCAGCAGTCGTCTCCACCAAACAGTTTGCTGAAAACATTCAGGGCAGATGATGTGTCTTGACAGGATATTTCATGTAGGACAGTCGGTGTTAAATACTGCCATCAAGTTTAACCATGACAAGCGGATTTATACAAAATATGGATACTACCAATACTGGTATCAATTTTCAAATTACAATATTGATATTTTTGACACATTTAGGTGAACAGTGTGTTTGAAAGACGCAGTTACAATTCTTCATTTGACATTTCAGCTATGCTGAGTTTACAAGAAACACACATATAATATTTAAATGGATAACCAGTCTTAATGAGAGGATGTTGGCAAGAACTGCTTTTTCTTCCACCTCTCAATGCAAGTATATCTGTTATTTTGGTTTAGTGCTTATTAGTAATGTAGCAATCTGTCCTTTTAATATCCCATTAGAAACAAAGTATAAGCATGGTAAATTAGTAAGACATCTGGGGGAGTAACCTGCCTAGGACTGACAAAATTTACAGTAGGCCAACTGTATTATATAAATTGATACATTTGAAAAGCATAAATCTATTTGTTTTACTTGCAAAACTGATCCGTATAAAAGTTAACTGTAAGCATCTATGTTAGTGTAAAATAAGTAATTATGGTGTTTGAACCTATATTTTTCTATGCATTTTGGGTCTGGCCCACAGGCTAATGTAGGATTTGGTATGTAAAAAGTTTGAGCTTATGGGCTTCTGTCATAACAAATGTGCAACATTATGTCGTATACTGTACTTAACAACAAAACATTAAGTTATCGGCTGGCAGAGCCAAATATTTTGTGTGTGTGTGTATATATATATATATATATATACATGTCGTATATCTAAGAAATATACAATATGTATATATAAGAAAAATGTAGTACCTAAGCTGTGAAGTATGTCTGCAACAACAGCTTCCCGTAGCTCAGGCGTGTTAATTAGTGAGATTATAGAATTGCTAGAAAATCTTTTTTTTTTTACTCAGCCAAAAACATATTTTAGTTGTTGCTCAGGCTTTAAGCTGAGCTAAGCATCATGTTTCCTGGCTTTGCTGCCATGTTGATCTTAAAGGCGTGAGTGCAGTACCCGCGTTGTTTTCTGCACAATCTAGGAGAGCGTCCTGTTCAAACAAGCACATGACACAATAAATCCCTATGACAACGTGGGCATGAGTTGGCGAATTGATGAGCCCTTGTCAGTGTGTTTACAAAAAGCACATTCATAAATAACCAATGTGCTCCTTTATTTCTGACAGAAAATAACCTTGAATCACAACACAAGCGGAACTAAACAAATGGACAACAGACAATCATCTTTACCTGCATAATCAAGACATCCATAAAACAATGATTCATTATACATGATGTAACAAGCAAGGCTGAAAGTGACTGGCAATAGCGTCCCGGCACAGATTACAAGCAACATATGATTGATTTTCAGGAGGAGGACATCTACTACATTTGTCTTTGCAGTTTGGGGATAAGCTGACATTAGAGATGGAGTGGGATCACAACAATGCACTGTTGCTTTGCCTGAAGCCCACAGATGCATGTAACGGGCAGGGTGTCATGCTTGGAAAACCTTCTTGAAAGGCTTCTCTTGCCACTGTTGCGGGGATTAAAGCTGCCTCATAATGGCCTGTGGGATTTGTGCCACGGCTGTGTGACAGCCATCGAACTGGGTGGCAGCCAGAGATGAATTGCAACGAGAACACGACACTCGATCTATACTGTTGGCCAATCACACAGATCCGTTGACCACAGAGGAGAAAAGGAGAGATAAGGTAGGTATAGGCCTGCCGCAGGTGGAGTGTTTTTACACCATGAAGCGAGTTATTCCACAGGCCGTGTTGAATTTGTGTGTATAATCCCAACACTTAATTCCCCCACACTACTTTCTACAAACACATCCCCTTGGCTTTCCTTTCGTTTGGGGGATTCTTTACATCCAGGATAGGTATTCCACACTGGATCCTGTTGCCATGGTGATATATGTGGCCAAATGCAAGAGCAAAGAAGGAGAAAAGTATTAAGGGCTGACAGGGAAATAACTGGTTTCATTATATTCAGCCAGCTGATTCCCTCGATCACCAGTGGCAGGGCGATGGCAGGCGCCAGAAAAGAGATCGTGTTTGTGTTGGAGCGCTAATAAATTACTGCCGGGGTCAGAGCGGTGCAGGCCGCACCCGCTGATTAAATGAGACCAAACTTATATCCCTCTGACATCTTGCAGCCTCCTCCTCAGGAATCTGAAGGTGCAGAGACAAATCCCATAATCCTAATTAAGTATTTCCTGCTATTGCAGCGTAGGAAATGTCTGCTCACTCAAAAAGACCCCACTGGCTTCACGTCCTCCTTTCAAGCATGTAGTTTATGGCTAATCTTCACAAATGCAGAAGAGGACATGACATCACACAAAGTATTGCCTCAGCAGGTTGAGTGGCGGAATAGTTGCAGAATATGAGGATGTCATTCTCATTTTCACTGACTCACAGTCATCTCATGGTCAATTTAGCAGGTTAGCGTGGGAGAGGGAATCACAAACCACAGCTGCTGCCGTGGCTCTTTCTCCCAAGCGTTGTAACAAAGTGTAGCTCCATGGAACTTCACTTGTGCATCAACACTAGAACTTGGAGTGGGAACAAAGGGTGATGTGTTTGCACCTGTGGAAAGATGTGAGTGTTTCTGCAGAATGGGATTATCACTTCACCAGAGCATACAGTCATTTGCCCTTAAAGTTCTGTACATTGCACGTAAAACGGATTTGGAAAGTATTTGCGTTTGCCAAGAAAATAAGCATATGAAGGGAGAGAAAATAACGCAGAGCGATTGTGAGGTCTGACTTTTTCATGGAAAACAGTTTTGTGATGCACACGATTGCTCTTTTGAATGCATACTTGGATTGTTTGGAGGAGCAAAACACTTTACTTAAGCAACCCCACACACTGGCAGCAACTACTTTCCTCAAAACCAGAAACTGACCAGAACTCGGCTCATGGGACGAAGTAGGGCCAAAAGGCACTGTTGATGCACTACGCTGCTGATATTGATGTCATACATGTCAAAAAATCCGAGCTATTCTTTTAAAGCTTCCTTTAAATAAATAAAAAAGCTGCACCATTACACCATCAAGGACTGACCGGTGAGTGGGTGTTTTTTATTTTTTCATTATGCCACATGCTGTCAATTATTGTGGCAATGTGCATGTGTCAAAGTACCCATTCATTTCCTCCCCTTCCGTGGGCTGACTTGGCTTGACACACAGCATGTTCTTCATGTAGGAAGGGGCACCCTTGTATTCACCTAACATATATATGACACATTCTAACCCTTCTGACTAAAAATTAAACAATTAAAAATTTTAGCAACTATAATGACTTCCACTACAAATAATTTTATGGGATACAATAATAGCTAATATCAGATCCCACTAAAAAAACATGATATTCCCATCAGATTTTTATGTTTGTGTAAACAATTAACTCGTTATTTTTATTATTTGATATAGATTCATATTTATTATGACTGTTGTATAAGGTATTTTTAGTGACAAGAACCTTGACTGTAACTTATATGCGTGTCCCAAACAAATTAAACTTTTAACACTAACATATGGCATTTACATGTAATGCTTTAGGATTTTGTGGATTAAAAGTTAGATTTATTAAAGACAACAATTCCTACTTTTAATTACATATGTATTACATATATTACTTATATATTGTATATTGTATACTATATTACTATACGTGTTTCATAGTCAATTTGTAAAACTAAATTAAAATGTCAGTTTCTGCAAAACATATAAATTTTCTCTTGATGACCCAAATAATTAATCCTTTCAATATAAAAAAGAAGAAAAAACAATAAATGAAAAGGTTCATACATTTGCTACCTTTTTTCATTCATTCATTCATTTTCTATACCGCTTATCCTCATTAGCGTCGCGGGGATGCTGGAGCCTATCCCAGCAGACTTTGGGCGAGAGGTGGGGTACACCCTGGACTGGTCGCCAGTCAATCGCAGGGCACATATAGACAAACAAACATTCACACTCATACCTATGGACAATTTAGNATGGACAATTTAGAGTCGCCAATTAACCTAACATGCATGTTTTTGGAATGTGGGAGGAAACCGGAGTACCCGGAGAAAACCCACACACGCACGGGGAGAACATGCAAACTCCACACAGAGATGCCCAACGGAGATTTGAACCCAGGTCTTCCAGATCTCCTGACTGTGTGGCCAATGTGCTAACCACTCAGCCACTGTGCGGCCTGTTACCTTTTTTATTGTAAAAATTCAGAAATGCCGTTCTCTTCTCCACAGACCCAAATCTCTCAAGGTAAATATCTCCTTTTTTATGTATATTGTAGTAGCTGGTCAAAAAAATGTTTTTTGTTTATTTACACATTTTTGAGGATCTGAAGTATAAATGGACATTGTATTCTACTACCTATACTAACTAAATACTGTAGTAAATGTACAGTTTTGAGTATTTAAAAAATAAACAATTTTCTCTTGTAAGTGATGTTCTTCCTGTTGTGACTCCATTGCAGACATTTAATCATAACAACACAGACTGACAAAATAATTATGAATGCAGCAATGATTCATTTCATCATCTGTGGCTGGTGTGATAATTGATCTGTCTATTATTCCATTAATTCTTTGTTCATCATTATGGAGCAAAATATTGCACTCAAATCCCTTTAAGCCCATAGCATCATCATAGATACATAAGTTGCTTTACTGAGAATGAATAATATATCCATCCATCCATCTTCTTCCGCTTATGTGAGGTCGGGTCACGGGGGCAGCAGCCTAAGCAGGGAAGCCCAGCCTTCGTCCAGCTCTTCCCGGCGGATGCCGAGGCGTTCCCAGGCCAGCTGAGAGACATAGTCTCTCCAACGTGTCCTGGGTCTTCCCAGAGGTTTCCTACCGGTCAGACGTGCCCTGAACACCTCCCCAGGGAGGCGTCCGGGAGGCATCCTAACCAGATGCCCGGGCCACCTCATCTGGCTCCTCTCAATGCGGAGGAGCAGCGGTTCAACTCCGAGTCTCTCCCAGATGACAGTGCTTCTCACCTATCTCTAAGGAAAAGCCCAACCACCCTGCCGATAAAAAAAAGTCATTTTGCCCACTTGTACCTGCGATCTTCTCCTTTTGATCATTACCCAAAGCTCATGACCATAGGTGAGGGTAGGAATGTAGATCAACCGGTAAATTGAGAGCTTTGCGTTTCGGCTCAGTTCTCTCTTCAACGACAGACCGGTGCAGAGTATGCATCACTGCAGACGCTGCACCAATCTGCCTGTTCACCTCAAACAAGACCCAGAGGTACTTAAACTCCTCCACTTGAGGCAGGACCTCATCCCTGACCCAGAGATGGCACTCCACCCTTTTCCGGGCGAGAACCATGGACTTGGATTTGGAGGTGTTGATTCTCATGATTCTCATCCCAGCCGCTTCACACTAAGCTGCGAACTGATCCAGTGAGAGTTGAAAGTCACGGCTCAATGAAGCCAACAGGACCACATAATCTGGAAAAAGCAGAGACCCAGATCCTGCGGCCACCAAACTGAAACCCCTCAATGCCCTGGCTGCACCTAGGAATTCTGTCCATCAAAGTAAAAAATAGAATTGGTGACAAAGGGCAGCGCTGGCGGAGTCCAACCCTCACTGGATACGGGACCGAGCCCATATTCCCAGAGCAATCCCCACAGTATTCCCCAAGGAACACGGTCGAATGCCTTCTCCAAGTCCATAAAACACATGTAGACTGGTTGGGCAAACTCCCATGCACCCTCAAGGACCCTGCTGAGAGTATAGATTTGGTCCATAGTTCCACGACCAGGACGAAAACACACTGCTCCTCCTGAATCTGAGATTCCACTATCCGGGGGATCCTCCTCTCCAGAACCCCTGAATAAACCTTACCGGGAAGGTTGAAGAGTGTGATCCCACGATAGTTAGAACACACCCCCATGTCCATGCGATGCTGCAGAATCGTGTCAACCAAGACTAGCCCTCAGCATCCAGGGCCTTAAGGAACTCTGGGCAGATCTCATCCACCCCCGGGGCCTTGCCACCGAGGAGCTTTTTGACCACCTCTGTAACCTCAGCCCCAAATACAGGAGAACCCGCCTCAGAGTCCCCAGGTACTGCTTCCATGTTGGAAGATGTGTCAGTGGTATGGGAAGGTCTTAAAAGTATTCCCTCCACCAGTCCACAGCATCTCGAGTCGAGGTCAGCAGCACACCATCCCCACCATACACGGTGTTGACTGTGCAGTGTTTCCCCCTCCTGAGACAATGGATGGTGGCCAAGAATCTCTTTGAAGACATCCGGAAGTTGTTTTCTATGGCCTCTCCGAACTCCTCCCATGTCCGAGTTTTTGCCTCAGTGACTGCCAGAGCCACAGACTGCTTGGCCTGCTTAGCCTGCCGGTGTCTCCAGAGTCCTATGGGCCTAAACGGCTCGATAGGACTATTTCTTCATCTTGACAGCATCCATCCCCACTGGTGTCCACCAATGGGTTCTGGGATTACCGCCACAACAGTTACCGAACACCCTTTGGCCACAGGTTCGGTCAGCCGCATCGACAATGGAGGCACGAAACATCGCCCACTCGGACTCAATGTCCGCTGCATACCTTGGAACATGGTCATAGCTCTCCCGGAGGTGGGAGTTGAAACTCCTTCTGATAGGGGACTCTGCCAGATGTTCCCAGCATACCCTCACAATGCGTTTGGGTCTGCCAGGTCTGGCATCTTTCTGGCGATCGCTAGACAGCTCCACCCCTCTGTTTACCTGAGTGTCCTAAACATATGGCCGCAAGTCCAACAACACAACCGCACAGTCAATCATTGAACTACGGCCCAGGGTATCCTGGTGCCAAGTGCACATGTGGACACCCTTATGTTTGAACATGGTGTTCGTTATAGACAATTTGTGATGAGCACAGAAGTCCAATAACAAGACACCGCTCGGGTTAAGATCAGGGGGGGGTCGTTCCACCCAATCACACCTCTCCAGGTCTCACTGTCGCAGCCAACATGAGCGTTGAAGTCACCCAGTAGAAAAAGGAAATCCCCCGAGGGAGCAAGGGAGCACTCTCTAGTACTTCCTCTAAGGACTCTGAAATGGGTGGGTATTCTGAACTGCTGTCTGGAGCATAAGCGCAAACAGCAGTCAGCACCCTTCCCCCCATCCGAGGCGTGGGGGGACTACACTCACATTACTGGGTTAAACTCCAATATGCAGTTTTGGAGCCCGGGTGCAACAAGAATTGCCACCCCTGCTCATCGCCTCTCATTGCCGTAAACACTAGAGTGGAATGAAGTCCAGCCCTTCTTGAGAGGACTGGTTCCAGAGCCATTGCTATGCGTTGAGGTGAGTCCGACTATACAGTATCTAGCCGGAATTTCTCCACATCATGCACCAGGTCAGGCTCTTTCCCCACCAGAGAGGTGACATTCTGCGTACCAACAACTAGCTTCTGTAGCCAAGGATCGGACCGCCAAGGCCTCCGCCTCCGACCGCCACCCAGCACACTTAGCACCCGACCCCGTTGGCCCCTCCTACGAGTGGTGAGCTCATGGGAGCCTTTTCTTTTGAGCCGGTCTTTATCTGGTCCCTCCCCTAGGATCTGTTTGTCATGTGTGACCCTACCAGGGGCATTACAGCCCCTGACAACTTAGCTTCTAGGATCATTGGAACACACTAACTCCTCCACCACGATAAGGTGGTGGCTCGGGGAGGAGTAATATATAGTTATTATTATTATTATTAACAATATTATTACTCACATTTATAGTAAAGAATATTTGGAGAATATGTTCACATGAGAACAAACAACAAAAGAATGTGATATCACTTTTGGCTGTTAAGGTCTTCAACATCACCTTTAACTATTTACTTCCTAATGAGCTACGTAGTCACTTTCCATTTCGAGTTTTGCGTTTTCACTCTGTTTTTCAAACTAATAAATCATTCTGTTCTGTAGTTGACTACAGCCTAAATAAAACCCGAATAGCCAAATACATACTTGTAATACCTAAGTAGACACAATAAGCAATAATAAGACATAATAACTTTACCATTGGCATTGGAAAAGTTCCTTGGTATCGTAGTATTTCAGGTGTTTTGACACCTGTGTGTGTGTGTGTGTTTTTGTAGCTATCGGTGGCGGGGTGGTCAGTCAATACAGAAGTTTACTTTTGGTCAATCTGGACATTTTACTGTTACTACCAAACACAATTGTTTAATCGTTTTGACTATATTAAAAATGTTCACCTATTTATAGGGGTTTTCTATGCTTTACAAAATTATTTCATTTATAAATTAGGAATTCTGCTTTGCTAAAACTCACTTTTAACGGTTGAGTCCAGAACCAATTACTGTATTACTAATAAATAAAACATGAAGATGTTGACGTAGAGTTTGATTTCAGCACACACACACACACATCTTGGCAGAGTCTTTGAGCCCTGTGATGAACTCATAAAAGGTCAGTCCGCTTTTGCTTCCTGGGATCGTCAGTGGTTTATGTCATGATTTATGTGACAGTGGTCTAATGCACCACTTTGACTCCCATGCACCTCCCCTCTGTCGCCCTTGAGCCTTGGCATGACAACATGATTCAGTCCTGACTGCTTTTTTTTTTTTTTTTAACTCCCATCAAAACAGCGGTCTCCTCAGCCGGGAGCGCAACCTTCGCCACCATCTTTGCACTCTGCAGGGGTGAGTGGCACCTTGTGAGCTTCACACGACACTTGTAGCGCCGCTTAAGGCATTTTCAAGGTCTTTATAATTCCTCCCACACCCCTGGATTAGCGACAAGAGAGGCGGTGCCCCAGTCAGCCCTCAAGGGCAACAAGGCCCCATGGTGCTGTCTCAGAATTCCAAACAACAAGCCTTCAGCTTGAACAGAAGCCACCTTTCCAAAGCCAATCAATACCTGCAAGGAAGTGATTGCTGCCATCATAAGGCATCAATCGCAAGCACAGGTGTGCCTGTCAAATGAGCAGATACCTTAATTACCAACTTTCAACTGCAGTAAATTAATATTTCCCATGCAAGTAGCGTGACAGGGAAACGGCGTGGTGATTTTAGGAAGAATTTATTTGCGTCTCGAGTACCGCTGCTCACATAAACATTTATCACATTGGTAGACTCGTAATTATCGCTAATGACTGCACTGATGGCAAGCAGGAGCCGTACAAGTTATTGCTCGACGAGGTGATGCTGATGGCAAGTCAGACATCAGAGGCTGTATTAGATGGTGCTGTTGCACCGCGGGTTGAGGAACAGCAACAGAGTGCTGAGGTAATTATTATGCAATGAACCACACTGGCAGCTTCTTTATTAAATGGAGCCAGTAGAGCCATCACTCAAGTTTCCTGTTGCTGAGCTGATGGAGGCTCTGGTGGGAATAAAAAAAAAGCTTGATGAATTGAGCCGCGCCTCCATAACTACGCAGAGATTTGATCCAGTGTGAAGGATCAACAGCTCAGTCACATTTGAGCTGTAAAATTATGTAGTTAGTTCAAGGACATTTCCCACGACTGACAGAGTGCTGACTAGTCGTTTTTGATTAAGGATTGTCAAAAGTTTGCTTAGGGTTATACTTTTTCAAGTCTGAAGGTGAGCGGATGAGCAGAATGGAGCTACTGGGATTAATATGTTGTTTCATCATGCAATGTGACAAGGGTTCAAGTTGATTTAATACACTTGTTTCTAATGACTTGCAAAAATTATACCTGTTCGGTAGTCACGAATTACTCACAAAGAGTGCGGTCTTAGTACACGGTACTGTGGTACCCCGGTTTTCGTCATTAATTCAGTGTAAAAACAAAACAATATTTCCCATAGTAAATCATGTAGATCCAATTAATCCAGACAGCCAAAAATATTAAAGAAAAACAAATTTTATAGAGAATAATGATAGTTTTCTGTGAAAAAAAACAATGTGAAATGCAGGAAAACCATGGTTAGCATGATTACTCTTCTGCTCTAACTGTTACTCTTTTTTTTCTCATTTTTCTCTAAAAATATGTAAACCCAAAAAATTTGTTCTAGAGAGCCAAAAATGTTTAAAAAAAAACACAAAAAACTTGTTTTTATTTGATCAAGAAGGTGACACACACTAGGACACAATGTAAAAGTAATTTATTGACGTAACCAATGGTTAGAGTGGCACTTCCCATGCGAGCCCAGGAGCCTCCATGACAGAGGAGTCTGGGCACAGTGAGGGGAATCTAACGTAACTACGGAGCAGAATATCCAGTGTCCATCGTGATACTAACTTTACCACATTACAGTGATGTTCTTCATCTGGGTGGTGAGAGTCGAGTGGCAACCAGCCTTGAGGCGCATTTACCGCACCCACCATGTTGGAGCGTGGCCAGGAGTTACGGAAGCCGATCTCATCCGACCTTGAAAATACAGCGGATCGGCATCAAGGATCGGATCGGGACATCCCCAATAATAAGTAAGGATGTCAATCTCTTTGTGTAAACGATTTGATACACAACTATTATACAGTAACTAAATCCAATTTTGTGTAAAGGGATATCAATTTTAGAAATATAAGCCATTATTGTATTCAAAAAACAAATATACATTTCGATATGTCTGTTTTTGCATGTTTAATGTGAGCAGCGTTTTGATATCGTCCTACCCTGTACAAATAGACTACTATACTGTATATTTATCCTTCTTCCACCTCATACATTTGGTCCTGAATGCTGATACTATGTGGGACTAGTCCCCACATAACTGTCCTCTGCTATGCCTGCCGTTAACTAGCAGCTCGTACCCACATTTTAGCTCATAGTTCCAAACATACATTTTGCCGAGAGACGGGTATGCTTCATACATGGGTGGACAAAAATGAAAGACAAGGCTAAATTTAAGCAAAATTGGTCATAATCCCAAATATGCTGACAAGACAAGTCTGACAAAGAAAAATCATCTTATCAGGGTCTACATTTCCCTGGCCTAAATGAGTCTGGTAGCTGCTCTAATCTTGAGCATTCTAATCAATTATATATTTTGGACGTGTCTGTATTTAGAAATGGTTTGGACATCACATAACTGAATATAAGACTTTGTATTAGATGTCTTCAAGCTTGGAATTGGTGGTCTTGGACAACACACCACCAAAAAATCCCTGTTCTCTGGCATTGTCCACCCTCTTACACGAACAGTCGCTAATTACAACATGAGTGCAGATTCCGTCGCCTAATTAAGGCACGGGATAAACACCTGTCACAAATCAAAGGTCCATTTAGCACAGAGACGAAGGGGGTGAGTCACACCGCTGCTCAACATTTACCGATACGCTGCTAATGTTGCCAAAAATCAACTCTGTGGGAGAAAACGAACGCATTCACTTAACACTTCGTAGAGCATGTCACAAATATGCCTTTAAAGCTGAGTTCTGAGGGACACTTCCAGAAAGATCTGACTGTAAATATTTAGTGGTGTGGGTGCCGCCAGTGACGTGTACTGGGGTTCACGGCTGGTGAGCCACTGGGCTGCTAAGGAGTTTTATTTTAATGTTGGTACAGATTGCTCAATAAAAGGGGAACCAAAAACAAAAGAAGAGACTCATTGGTTAAAAATGTTGTTTAAAAATAGTTTTCAGATACTTTGTAATCCCACTTATTTATTCTTTAACTGTAAAACCTCGTCTTCTTACTTTGTATCTGTATATGAAGTACACACACCCTCCTTCTCCAGGTAAAGTTCTGATACTTGATGTAAAAGTCTAATCACCTCCTGGTGAGACTGGGTATACATTCCTCCATTTTAGCAGTTTCCCGTTCCTACAGCGGTGCATAAAAATATATTGCATTGGACTCGTTGACTTGTAAATCTAATATCTACAATCTAGTTACCACAGTGGAGCAGAAAAGGGGAGTGGAAAACTAATAGTTTTCATCCAAAACTTACAAAGGTGTCAACATTTTGGACAGTCACAACCGACGGGTTATACGCAACAGCAGCACCGCTACGGTCATCACAGTCACACGTTGGACATGAAGCCATGTAGCCCCTACTCCTGCACACAGCTTAAACCTTTCCGTCTCAATTATGTAGAAATACATAAATACTTGCTTTATTACGTTCACAGTAATTCCAGGTCAAAATTGTAGGTATTTTAGTTGTGTTTTTCATGTTCACTTTGTTTCACATTCCAGTGTGGTGTTGGCATGAATGGGTTGAATTTGATCTTCACTTTTTTTGTCCACTTACAATGGCTAAGGTTTAAGTCTGCATTTTCATTTAATACCAAACTGAAGTGGAACATTTAACAATCACAATAAAGCAGTATCAAAGTAAAAAAATACATAAAACCACAGTGACAGGTTTTCACCACTGCGCTGTGTGGGGATTATCAATTATTAGGGGTGTAACGCTTGATTCACTACATCGCTGTATCGATTTATATTCCTATGATCCAACTCTATCGATTTGTGTTCACCAGATTGCCATTCCAGACAACATATATCGATGGAACGATCGCTAGAAAAGTAATCAATCAATTTGATCGAGAATAGGAAATAAAGCATTGGATTTCAGCACTGCAGGTTTTATACGGATGTGGTTTTATTTAGGTATTTTAATGATAAAGACGTTAAACGTTACCCTTGTAACAGTTTGCAAAGGAAATTTAAGACACTTCAATTGCATTGCATTGAATGAATGAATGCATGCAACTTCATGCTCTGTTTTCCTTTGGCAGTGAGGCATTCAGGCACATTTGTAATTGTGAGTGTTGGGCACTAATTATTTTTTTTCTTTTTATTCACATACCATCTATGACAATTGGAATACCCCGCTTTGGAAAACTAGGCAGGAGATAAAGCTCAATGACACTGTTCATTGCAAAAATGTGAGTATTAAAGCAGTCTGCTATGTTATGTCACTTTTTTTATTACAGTATTACAGTAAAGGCATTCACAAGATGTTGAGTGTCTGTGCAAATTTGTGAGGTTAGAGCTCACTTACGCCCAGGTCCAATGGGCTTCTGGTTAAGACAGTAGTGTTCAAAATAATAGCAGTCCAATGCTACTAACCAGATAAAGTACTGTTATTAGTCTATTTGTATATCTACATGGCAAAAAAGTTACCAGTAGGTGCAGTAGATTCTCAGAAAACAAGACCAAGAACTCGTGATATGCATGCTCTTAAGGCTGTGCAATTGGGCAATTAGTTAAAAGGGGTGAGTTAAAAAAAAAATAGTCTGCGCTGTTGAGTTCTGTTCAAACGTTTTTATTTCTAGCATTTGGAAATCATGTGAATCACCAAACTAATAGTTGTATGAGCACAGTTTTTTTTATAACTGCTTCACATCTTTATGGGATGGAGTCAACCAACTTGTGGCACGTTTCAGCTGTGTTTCCACTCCAACATTCTTTAACAACATTCCACAATGCATTAACATTTCTTGATTTTGCTTCAGAAACAGCATTTTTGATGTCACTCGACAAGTTCTCGATTGAACCGTGTATTGGGCCACTCCATTTTGTTGGTTTGGAACCAAAATGTTGCTGGTTTACTAGTGTGTTTGGGGTCATTGTCTTGTTGAAACACACATTCAAGAGCATGTCCTTTTCAGCATAATGCAAAATGACGTCTTCAAGTATTTTAAAATATGCAAACTGATCCATGATCCCTGGTAAGTGATAAATAGGCCCAACACCATAGTAGGAGAAACATGCCCATATCATGATGCTGGCACCACCATGCTTCACTGTCTTCACTGTGTACTGTGGCTTGAATTCAGGGTTTGGGGGTCGTCTCGTAAACTGTCTGTGGCCCTTGGACCCAAAAAGAATAATTTTACTCTCATTAGTTCACAGAATGTTCCTCCAGTTGATGTGTTCTTTGGCAAATACAACCGCTTCTGCACATGCCTTTTTTAAGAGGGATTTTGCAAGAAGATTCTGGTAAATAGATTAGCTTCACACAGACGTCTTCTGTCAACAGTACTTACAGGTAACGCTAGACCATCTTTGATCATCCTGGAGCTGATCATTGGATGAGCCTTTGCCATTCTGGTTATTCATCGATCTACTGTATTTTCATAGTTGTCTTGTTTTCTGCCACGTGTCTCTGGTTTTGCTCCCCATTTTAAGGCATTGGAGATAATTTTAGCTGAACAGTCAAATATTTTTTGCACCTTTTAAGTTTTCCCCTCTCCAATCAAATGTTTCCTCAAAGTACACTGTTATTCTGAACAATGTCTTGAACAGCCTATTATCGTCAGGCTTTCAAAGAGAAATGTATGTTCAACAAGTGCCGGTTTCATCCTTAAATAGGGGCCATTTTTGAACACACCCCTTTCAATTAATTGCCCAATAGCACAGCCTTAGGAGCGTGTATATCATGAAAGCTGGGTCTTGTTTATGTTCTGAGAATCTACTGCACCTACTGGTAAATTAATTGCCATGTAGCAATAAAAAAACCTCTTAACAACACTGATTATTCTCGTTAGTCACACTGGACTACTATTCGTTTGAGCACTACTGTATCTACTCCAGTTCATCCCATGTTTGATGAGGTGGCCAGGTCCTTCAAGTTCTTCTACCTCAAGTCTCAATTTAATTAAATCTTGGCTTTTTGGACGCCGTGTTGTGAAACAGAAAATTTCATTCATTTTCTATAACTGCTTATCTGTTGTATGCTGGAGCCTATCCCAGCTGACTTTGGGCGGGAGGCGGGGTACACCCTGGACTGGTCGCCAGTCAAACGCAGGGCAGACAAACAAACATTCACACTCACATTCATACCTATGGACAATTTAAAGTAGCTCAAATGTTCCCAAAAATTGTGAATGTAGAATTCTCACAAATGTATGAATAAGTAGTAAAATGAAGCATTATCACTTGTACATCAAACTTTCCAGTTACCGTGCATCCAGGCAGGTGCTGTTATCCAAAACAGACTGGTGACTTCACAAAGCGTTTCTTGGCATCGTCCTTTGTGATGAAGGGCTTGCTTGCATGCAGCTACTGAGCCAAGGAAACACATGCCATAAAGCACGCAGCACAGTTTTTTTTTGCTGATGTTAATGCCAGAGGAGGTTTGGAAGTCTGCGCTAATTGAGTCAGCAAAGCGTTGGTGACTTTATCGCACTGTGTGCATCAGCACTCGGCGACCCTGCTCTGTAACTTTATGCGGTGTGACACTTTGTGGCTGAGTTACTGTGGTCTCTAAACGCTTCCATTTCGCAAAAATACCACAGAGTTGAATGTGGAATATGTTAGTGAGCAGAATGTTATTAAACAACAATGCCACAAATAAATGACTCATTATGTCACATATGTAAAAGAAAACTGCCTTGATTGATTGTATACATGTGTGACTCGAGGACTTAAAAGGCGTAGACACAAAATTAACGGGCACAATTTTGCTTGTTAAAAACATACAGGAAATTGAAAAGCTGAACCAGTTTTATTTCAATGTTAAATCAAAAGGTACATTTATATGCAAAATGGTGTGAAAATAGTGAATAGATGAGCAGGAAATAAACAACAGGATAGCACTTTAGTTGTTGGTTAGTTTTGTTTTAATGTATTCTTCCTCTATGCACTCTTCTCTCTTAACTCTTGTTGTCTCATCTAGTTGTGGCCTTGGAGAGCCTCTGCCATGAACAGCTTCCCAAGGTTCTGCGAGGTGAATTCCTTCACGTTCTGGCAGTAGTTGTTAATTTGCCCTGTTGGAAGGTAGCCACATGCACCCACGCAATACATACATTTGTCCACAGACACACACCCAAGGGAGAAAAAATGGAGAATAAGGATAAGGGAACAGCAGCATAGCAAAACATCAAATTAGTGGGGGAAACAATACATTTCAGGATCAGAAAGTTGTCAGGGGGCGGAGGAGAGCTGAACAGCGTGAAACGGCAGACAAAGGTTGTGGTTCACTTGGAAATTGAGCAAATAAACTTTAGATTAATGTAATTTCCAGATTGGGGTGGGTTGGTGGGTGGTGGTGGGGGGCGGGGGGGGTTGTAATTACACAGCAGAGCCTGAACTTCTTTGAGGGGAAAACAGGGGGTTGCTGGAGTTTGGACAAGTGGAAGGTTCTATCTTGGGAGACGACACGGAAAAATGCGTTGTGTGCGTTACTGTACCGGCAATGAGTAGCGTGTCCATGCGAGGTGGAGGCTGAGGAGGCTTGAACATTTTAGTGATGTCCTCTTCAGGCAGCGGTGCCTCCCCTCGACTCTGTCGCTGGGCATTTTCCTGCTGACGCCTCTGGAGGTACTGTGAGGACAAATGGGATGGACATGCAAGGCATTAGAAGACAACACAAGAAAGGTATAACAGGAGTGAGAGAGAGTGAACATATAAAAATAATTGGGCAAGGTACACAACATCAGATAGCGATGACAGGTGAGTTAGAGCACCGCAGTTTTCAAAAGGACACGCTTCAAATAAAAATACTAAGAAGACAACTATAACGCAGAGGCTAGAGTGCCTTCCAAGTATTGAAAGAGTGAGGTCAATGTCCTTTATTTCTGCTGTTGACTGAAAACACGTGTTTGACATCTAAAGATGAATATAAGACCAGACCGCGTTTTACCTTTTATTTCCAGGTACAGTGGTGCCTTGACATGTGAGCGGATTAACTTACGAGTTTCCCGACATACGAGCCGTTATGTGGGCAAAATTTTGCTTTGATGTGACTTAGGGGCGTACAAACATCTATTAAAACCCCATCCAGGCGAAGATGATCCGACGCCTAAACGCACAATTACTTTATCAAACCCGGCATCATCAGTACTAAGCCAGCGTTTTTGGGGTCTGTAAACAGTTTTTAAACCGTGGAGTGGAAAAATTTGAAGACACCGTTAGCGTCTCCATAGCTCCATTAGTAACGGCCTCCCCCAAGCTTCTATGAAAACACTTGCCTCGTGGCTCCACCCCTTTACAGACGCAAACAACAATGGTGCCATACAGTGTTGTTTTTGTTTGCGACGCAAATGAGAATAAGCAGCATAGAAAATGAATGGATGGATGGAATTATTCAGTGTAGCGTACATTTGTACGAAGACGAAATTTCACTCCGACCTCCTCCACCACTCTCCTATACCTCCCCAACATCTCCGTCTGCTTTTCAAGGAAAAGTACACTTAAGAAAACATGTTTATTTCTTTAAACTTTCTTTTATGTTTTAATATAAGTTTCTTATACATTATTGAGTGTGGAGACACATAATTCTTATGTCTAATTCTAATTAATTCTAAAAATTAATTCTAAAAAAGAATTGGTGTGGTTTTTGAGGGCACTGGAACCAATTAATGGTTCCAGTGCCAATTACGTTATTGTTCTGACACACAAGTAAATCGAGTTACAGGGTAGGTCTGGGAACGAATTAAACTCGTAAGTCAAGGTACCACTGTATTTATAGGCTTAAATGAGCTGGCTTTTTTCAGAATGTTGAAATATTTGATGTGACATCTGCAACCCAAATTATTCTGTCGCCTCTTTAGTACATTTATATCTTCATTATTATGTAATAAATATATTATTTTCTATTTTGAAATCAGAGGTCGTATTCGAAGTAGAGGTTCCACTGCACAAGCTTTTCTTGACAAGTCACATACCACATACCACTAGTGTCATGAAACACAAAATGGATGGATTTGAATGAGGCTTGGCATTCAGTGCAGCTTTGGCTTTCTATGTTTGCTTTAGACGGAAACGTCCCACCTAGCAGCTGTCAGACAGACTGCAGAAGGATTCCTCTTGAAGTGTGCTGTATTTACCCTCCAACTTCAGCTGCAACTACCGAGCCTCATGTAGCAGAGAGTGTTTTTCTGGGGATGTCTTATGTTTGGACTTACACCAAGTGTATCTTTTTTAAAGTACATGCTTTATGTTTGCATCAAGGCATTGTTTTAACACTTGAATCATCTTGAATTTTAGAGTCAGGAGCATTACCCAGCCAATTTATATGCAAGTGCAAAATAACTACAAATGAATTATAATAGCCAAGTCAACCTGCTTCCCGGAACAGAGCATCCATAATACTGTATACAGTGCATCCAGAAAGTATTCACAGCACTTTACTTTTTCAGCATTTTATGTTCCAGCATTATTCCAAAATGGATTTTTCTTAAAAAATCTTTCATTTTGTTCTTAAATACACAACAAATTCAGGAATGTTAATTTTTTGGTGTTGATGAGAATCTTCAAGTGTCAAATTAACACTATTTGAGTTGATCTAACAGTTCGTTTTCTTTAAAATGTTACATTTAACAATAAATAATGAAAGTGTTGTAGTTAAAATGGAGTGTTGAAAGTGTTCATATCTTGTTAGTGTCAAAAGAAAAATATTCAACATTTCCACACTCCATGTAAACTAACAGGGTTAAAAGTGTCTCAGGCTCCACACACACACAAATCATTTTGACTCCACCCCTCACTTCATGTTGCTGGAATGAAAAGCAGGTGGAATAATTGGCAATTGGGAATCTTTTTGCATCTGTCAATTGTTTTTACAAGCCTCAGGTATCTCTGAAATGGCTGTCCAAACAATTTGTTCAAGGGAATACGCCAAGCAAGAGCTGCAGTTCTCTAAACAGTTACACCTGGAAGTACCAGATCAGACATTTGTGTAAAAAGTAGACTGTTGATCAGTTGGGTACCCCTTTTTCACCGTTAAAATATTATGATGAAAAATAGAAAATAGCTGGAATTTCACTATAAAGATTATTGTTTTCAAAGATTTTAATTTTGCCCTACAACATCAAAAACATTTGCAAAGGTAGGATGGAAACATGGTTAGGCATTATTGTCTGCAAGCATCTCCAAGTGTGTCTAAGTACTAACTGGGTGAGAAGTTATGGTACAGAATACCAGGTTAGTTTGTTCATATCTAATGGGTACAGCTGTATGTTCAAGAAGATCTGTGTGGTAACAATACACACAGAATGTGCTTTCATACCGCCCTGTAATGTAGAAACAATATGCTATTATTACCACTTTAACACATACTGCACAGAAGACCAAATGGCGGAGTTTTCTGTCGTGTGTGTAAATGAACTTCCTCATTTCAGACCATTTGACATGCAGTGCTCTAAGAGCATACTGTTACTGTTACTGTTAGCACTACTGTTACTGTATGTCATTTAAGCTACTGTCAGTGATTTTAAAATGTAAAAAAAATACATGTATGAAGCCATGACCTTGTATGTCTCCTATTTTAGATTTGTAATATTTAATTGTTTAGTTTGACAGTATTTACGTTACACTTTACACTTTTTACATTACAGAGTTAGTGAATTGACTTAATTTGTAACACTAATGTTAAAAAATCGTAATACTATTTAGTATCAAGGAGTGTTAAATTTTAACTATATAAATAATTAATATTCTCCTTGATTCTGTAAAAATGGCAACACATTTTAAAGTGTTAAAATAACACATTGCAGAGTGGACCCCATGAGACACTGAAATTAACTGAGTGTCAATTTAGGCCTGTTTAATTTTCTGTGTACAACAGATGTCAAACAGCATTTTTTCATCTACAAATTATTTTTAAAAAAATCACTTTCTAGCCAAGGCCGCACGGTGACTGAGTGGTTAGCACATTGGCCACACAGTCAGGAGATCTGGAAGACCTGGGTTCAAATCTACGTTGGGCATCTCTGTGTGGAGTTTGCATGTTCTCCCCGTGCGTGTGTGGGTTTTCTCTGGGTACTCCGGTTTCCTCCCACATTCCAAAAACATGCATGTTAGGTTAATTGGCGACTCTAAATTGTCCATCGGTATGAATGTGTGTTTGTTTGTTTGTCTATATGTGCCCTGCGATTGACTGGCGACCAGTCCAGGGTGTACCCCGCCTCTCGCCCAAAGTTTGCTGGGATAGGCTCCAGCATCCCCGTGACCCTAATGAGGATAAGCGGTATAGAAAATGAATGACTTTCTAGCCACTACGAGATGCCGAAAAGCTTGTTTGAGCTTTTGTGACCACCAGGCTGGATTATTAGAACTCTCTGTTAATAGGTTGCCCTAATAAATCTATAAGGGCCCCTTAGTTGGTTCAAAATACCAGACTCTTAACCAGAACTGGAAGAAGACATCATATTTCACCTGTCCTAGTCCCATTGCACTGGTCACCTGTACAATTTAGAATTGAGCTCAAAGTTCTATTTCTTACATACAAAGCACTACACTGTCAGACATCAGTAAATTTTAGAAATGTTCCAGTACCCTATCAACCCAGTAAATCACTGGCCTCCCTGAATTTACACCTACTTTCAACAATTAGAATTTTTAGAAGTAGAATGGCAGGTAGATCCTCTGTTATGGAACCATCTCCCTGACTCAATCCAAAGGGCACACACTCAATTTAAAAGTGAACTCAAAACCCTTTTGCTACCTTCTGCAAAGATAGAGACTGCTGTTTTCTCAGTTGATTTACCATCTATCCCTCTACTCTTTCTTTTATCCTTACCCAACCAGTCAAGACAGACGGCCGCCCCACAGAGAATGGGTTCAGTTCTTCCTTGCCTCCGTAGCCAAGTGCTTGGTCGTGGGGTTCGGGATCATAAACCAACCTCATGGGTAAAGTGCCTTGAACTTTTTTTGTGATTTGGCGTTATATAAATATTAATTGAATTGAATTAATTTGGCCCTCTCCCTAGATTGATCAGTTTAGATGGCCGGCGAGCTTTCGGAAAAGTCCTGTTGGTTTTAAACTTCTTCTGATGAAGGCTATCATGCTCATTGGAACCCTCAAAAGAGCAGATGTTTCCGTACGCTTCTCCATACATGTGCCTGAAGCCTATGCTGTTGGAGTTCTACCAACAATTCTTTTGATTTCATGCTTGGTGTAATTCTCTGACATGCACTATCAACTGTGGGACATTAAATGGTCATGTGTGTCTTTCCAAATCCCGACCAATCAACTGAATTTACCACAGGTGGACTCCAACTTCGCAGGAGAAACTTTTCAAGATGTAAAACAAAACACCATCACTTTTCAATGGATTGTAGAGCAGTTCTTTTTACAGACTAGAGTTGGCTAGTTTTTCATACCCTTCACACAGCTCTTTTAGTGCTTTGAATAACTTTTGGCCAATATTCTTGTTCTTCTTATTCCTTTTGAGGAGGCTGGTCTTGTTTTGGAAAAACTTGTGCAAAAATGTTGCAAATCCACAAAAAGCAAAGCATGCGCAGTTAAGTCTTTTTGCCTTGGTTAGTGTATGGGTGCGCCAACTTTCGAATGTGTACCATAACTGCTGACTAAAAGCTTTGAGCCCTGCAGCTTGTACAGTGATGCAGCTAATTTATGGCTGAAAACTACATTCCCCACAATGCTTAGAGTGCAGCTTCAGGAAATAGTAACTAGGACAAGTGAAGTGCAAGCTAATATCACATTTCATTTTTAAGTCTTATTGAGCAATCTGACACATCTTAATTAAGTTTGATCAAGTGTTGAAGTACTACAGCTTCTATTTGGACTGCTCGGACCGCCAACCGTCCACTGTCACTAAAAGGTTTCGAAGGTGGACTAACGCGTGACAGGATAACTCCAGTTAAATGGCTCTTTTGCCAAAAAGTGACAAAAGTGACTCCATGGGTGACAAGAAGAGAGAGAAACTGACAGAGTGTGTAATGAAGGAATTATGAGGCTATTCAATTGTGATGCTGAAGAAGAACACTTTAGTGGTTTTCATTCCCAAGAGGAGAACTTTTTACTGTTTAGAGTTACTGTTTAGTTATGTTACACACACTGTTTGTGGGGGAAAAACATTTATTAAATCAAAAGTTAAAACAATCTTTCTGTGTAACATCTTTCTGTTTACTAAATATCCAATGTTGTCACATGTGGCCTTTATATGTACAAATCTTATTTTCTCTTTAAATTTTGTGGGTGCAGCTTACATACTGGAGCGGTCTATAACAATAACTCCAAATTGTTGGTCCGTTGTATGTGTGTAAGTGCAGAGGCGACAGACATGTACATTGGCTTTGTCCATAGACAACTCAGAATTAATGGCAAATAAAAATAAGTTTTTATCTATAACAGGTAGGGATGTAAATCTATATGATAAATGATTCAATATGCCACTACAATAACTACAAACTAAATGTAAAAGTATAACCATTATGGAAATATGAGCCATTAATTTATTGAAAAATAACAGTTAGAAATCCAGTTAGAATTTTTTTTATGTAAATGCACATAGCAGTCCAATGTAACTAACCAAAACAAGTACTATTAGTAGTAAATTGTATTGCTACATGGCAAACAAGTTACCAGTAGGTGCAGTAGATTCTCAGAAAACAAACAAGACCCAGAATTCAAGATACGATCTGCACTCTCTTAAGGCTGTGCAATTGGGCAATTTGATGATTTATGAAAAAATAGCAGTGTGGCATTCAATCAGTGATCAGGTGGCCCCTATTTAAGGATGAATTCAGCACTTGTTGAACATGCATTTCTCTTTGAAAGCCTGAGGAAAAAACTGGAGAAAGAGGTGCAAAAAATGTTTGGCTGTTCTGCTAAATTGATCTCCAATGCCTTAGAATGGAGAATGGCAAAGGCTCAGCCAATGATCACCTCCAGCATGCTCAAATCAGTCTGGAGTTACCTGTAATTACTGTGACAGTTAAGACGTTTGTGTGAAGCTAATCTATTTACAAGAATCCCCGCAAAGTCCCTCTGTTAAAAAAAGGCAATTTGCAGAAGAGGTTAGAGTTTGCCAAAGAACACGTCAGCTGTCCTAAAGAGAAATGGAGAAACATTTTGTGGACTGATGAGAGTAAAATTGTTCTTTTTGGGTCCAAGGGCTGCAGACAGTTTATGGGACGACCCCCAAACTCTGAAATCAAGCCACAGTACACAGTGAAGACAGTGAAGCATGGTGGAGCAAGCATCATGATATGGGCATGTTTCTCCTACTATGTGGTGTTGGGCCTATTTATCACATACCAGGAATCACTGATCAGTTTGCATATTTCAAAATACTTGAAGATGTCACGTTCCGTTATGCTGAAGAGGACATGCCTTGAAATGGATGTTTTAACAAGACAATGACCCCAAACATACTAGTAAACCAGCAAAATATGGTTATGTTATGTTATGTTATAAAGTGGCCAGCCCAAACCTTGAACCTTAATCCAATCAAAAACTTGTGCGGTGACATGAACATGCTGTTTCTGAAGCAAAACCAAGAAATTTTAATGTTGTTAACATGTTGTTGTGGAATGTTGTTAAAGCATCTTTAAGTGGGAAAACAACTGAAAGGTGCCACAAGTTGGTTGACTCCACGCCACATATATGTGAAGCAGTTATTAACAAAACTGTGGTCATACAACTAGGTATTAGTTTAATGATTCTAAGATTCTAGGAATCCTAGAATCAAAAAAGTTTGTTCAAAATAGTTTTGAATTTGTAAAGTCAACAGCAGTCAGTGCTCTTTTCTGAACACCACCCTTTCAACTAATTGCCCAATTGCACAGCCTTAAGAGTGTGCATATCATGAATGCTGGGTCTTGTTTGTTTTCTGAGAATGTATTGCACCTAATGGTAACATGTAGCAATAAAAATATGCTAATAAAAGTGATTAATCTGGTTAGTCACATTGGACTGCTAAACGAGTTTTGGGAGACAAAATGATTTTCCACGCCCCTTCGCCCAAAATATAGGGTAATAATGAAAAGTGTTTGTGGTAGCCCCGCGTCCCCCCATCATAACGCCACGCCCCCTGTAGCATGTGCGCCGACAAGTTTGAAAACCACTGCCCTAAAGTCATCTGTGTTACCAGAAAAAGCCATGAAAGATTACACTGTCACAAATCAGAGGAAGTGACAAACATTTCCCCCACTGACGTCCAACCGAGAACCTGCTATTTACAGGTTTTGCAGCATTCTGATGATTAATAAGGTTCCATTTGTCCCAGAAGCATCAGGGTCAATAGCACAAGATTACAGGGCACAAATACAGTAGATGCATGAAAGGTGTAATAGAGCTCACTTTCTGCTCCTCTCAGTGCACATATTGTTCACTGTACATAACTGCCCAAAATAAATATAAAAGGTAGACACTATCAGAAGTGGGTTTAGTCTGTATGTGTGTGTGCGTGCGTGTGCATGCATGCGTGTGCGTGCCTGCGGCTTAAGGCCTGCGATGATGAGAAGGTCGGTGAGGGTGGATGATAAATCATACTGGCTGCAGTGTGGGTGATTGGCCCGGGGACGTTTGGCTATGTACGTGTGTTGTCTTTTTGCGAGGCTCACGTTGTGAACAGTGATGGCTCAGAGTTGTGTGATTATTGTACGTCTGGCTGATGCTTGTGAACCTAGGTGATGATGAAGGCTGAACATTAACGCTTCAGACGTTTTCTCAATTCTAATCTCTGTGAATAGCGGCAGAATTATTGAAGTTGTCTGAATGTAGGTGGAAGTTTGTATCTACACAATGCACATTAGTGAGCCACCTATGCTACCAATGGTCTGACTAATATGTTTGTCCGTGCATGACTCTCTGTGTGTGTTGGCGGACATTTATGATGCATCTGATCGAGGCAGTTAATGTGCTAACCTTAATGAGTCTTCATCTGTGAATCTTTCTCTGCTTCTAGCCGAGTGTTTGTTGTATGTAGAGTTTGTGCAAGTGTTTTTGAACACACTAAACACATTACTGC
Source organism: Oostethus manadensis (assembly GCA_024372805.1). Classification (NCBI taxonomy): domain Eukaryota; kingdom Metazoa; phylum Chordata; class Actinopteri; order Syngnathiformes; family Syngnathidae; genus Oostethus; species Oostethus manadensis. Next base: position 2,209,768 of record QODF01000060.1, on the reverse strand, counting down.
TGCAGCTTTTTAATTTACAGCTGATGAAAACTGTTTATGCAGTAGGTCTCAGAGATACTGGAAGATAAAAAAGGGTTATAAAAGAAGTTGCCATTGTCTAACTCATTTGCATAAATTGTCATTTGTTCTGTTTCCGTTTAGGAAAAAAACTTGCAAGAAAAGATCCATTTTTTTATAAGTAGAATGTATTTACATAAAAATGCTCAAATTTATGTACTTGTTTTATAAATGCCTGATTTGTACTTTGTATGAGTAAATCAATACATTTTAAGGTTTTGAAAAAATAAATTTGTGCGCTTCATTTTGAGTAACAAGTATCTCACAGTTTCTTTTGTTTTTCAGTGGATACACATAACATCCATCAATCCATTTTCTATGCCGCTTATCCTCACTAGGCTCTTTGGGTACCTAATAACAGTAATGGAAAAATGAAATCGTGCACAATGTTTATTACAATATATGATAGTGAGGCTTTTTCTGTCAAGTTTTTTTCCATATCTTACCATTTTTGTTGTTGGGCTGATCGGGATGTGATGCAATAGCGACGTATGCTGACACATAACACAAGGCTAGTGATGGACCCTGCTTCAAACTCCGTACAAGATTCAACACTGTGGTATTCACCACACTTCTCCTTCCGTAGAAACATAATGTAAGATGATAGTTCCCAAAAATGCATTGACAAAAAAATAGACCAGTAGAAAATTGAATCATAAGATAGATATGACATTATGCCATCTTTCTGATATTGAATCAGTGTCACGTTCAGTATTTTCTGGATTGTTGGTGAAAACTGCAAGAAGTTCTGAATTCTCTGAAGTTCACATTGTGCGTCAATGCAGACATCACCTAATCTGCATAGTTACACTGTGTGCAAACTGTTCTGGTTATTTCAATGATGTGTAATGTTTTATCAGAGTTTGTTTAAAGTACATGTTTTGGTTGCAGCAAAAATGTGTTTGGTACACAAGAAGGTATTACACTTTGGAAATCACAGCAGCTGAAATCAAAGTTCAATTGTTTTGCATTATCTATTTCATCATCTTTGTGGCAAACCTTTACATGTCACAAAATGGCAATGACGTGATTGATAACCGCACTTCGATAAACTCACGAACCAGTGACTTTTCCTGGATTTCCTAAGAAGCAGCCCAACAAACAGCAAAAGACGATGAGCATGCACAGTTTGCAATAGCAGACGGCACCCCTGGAAACAGCGCTGCTGAGATTATGCTCCCTAGTAAAAGAAGAAGATCTGAAGTCTGCTCATATTTTAGAGATATTTTAGAATGGATTCTGAGGGGACAATACTTGAAGACAATCAACCAAGAAAATGCAGAGGGGAAAAAATTGTCTGCGAATGGGGCTATCACAATATGATGAGTCATCTCCATGACAATGAGTGTAAGGGAAGTAAACTTGTAGTTGAATGCATACAGTAGTTTGCAAAACGTAATTCATTCATTCATTTTCTGTGCCGCTTATCCTCATTAGGGTTAGGGTATGCTGGAGCCTATCCCAAATGGCTTTAACGTTAAACGTATTAAATTGCCAAACGTTCCTATAGTTTGTCAAAAAATGAAACTTTACTCATTAGGCGCGAAAGTTTTTCAGTTTTGATGTTACTATTCCAAAAAGTTGTATCTTAAAAATGGTTAGTGTTAAAGGCAAATTGTAAATTAGAAAAATCATCAGTATGACCCAAAGTTTGTCATGGGAGTAAATTTACATCCAATGTGCAAATTATGACGCCACCAGGCTCAGAATTTGTCAGATCTCTGTCTCCACGATACCAGCTCATCAAAATGTCTGATCCACTTGTAATACTCTCCCATTTCTCAAGCAAACCCAGCGATCATCATTGTCACTTACAGCAGGATCTTGAACACCACTGTTGCCTCAATTGCTATACCACTCTTATCACATAGACGGATATAAAGTATATATCTATTATCCATCCATCCATCTTCCAACACTTATCCGGGTCCAGGTCACAGGGGCAGCAGCCTCAGTAGGAAAGTCCAGACTTCCCGGTCCCCAGCGACCTCTTCCAGCTCCATCGGGAGGACACCAAGGCGTTCCCAGGCCAGCTGTGAGACTTAGTCCCTCCAGCGTGTCCTAGGTCTTCCCAGGGGCCTTCTCCCGAATGGGCATGCCCGAAACACCTCACCAGGGAGGCGCCCGGGAGGCATCCGGACTAGATGCCCGAGCCACCTCAACTGGCTCCTCTCGATGTGAAGGAGCAGCGGCTCTACTCTGAGCTCCTCCCGGATGGCCGAGCTCCTCACCCTATCTCTTAGGGTGAGTCCAGCCACCCTACGAAGGAAACTCATTTCCGCCGCTTGTATCCGCGATCTCATTCTTTCGGTCATGACCCATAACTCATGACCATAGGTGAGGGTGGGAACGTAGATCGATCGGTAAACAGAGAGCTTTGCCTTCCGGCTCAGCTCTCTCTTCACCACGACGGTCCGGTACAGCGACCGCATTACTGCAGATGCTGCACCGATCCGTCTGTCGATCTCACGCTCCAACCTTCCCTCACTCGTGAACAAGAACCCGAGATACTTGAACTCCTCCACCTGAGGCAAGACCTCACTCCCAACCCGGAGGGTACAGTCCACCCGTTTCCGACTGAGAACCATGGCCTCGGATTTGGAGGTGCTGAGTCTCATCCCAGAAGCTTCACACTCAGCTGCAAACCGCTCCAGTAAACGCTGAAGGTCACAGCCTGATGAGGCCATAAGGACCACATCGTCTGCAAATAGCAGAGACGAGATCCTAAGGTCACCAAGCTGGACTCCCTCAACACCTTGACTGCGCCTAGAAATTCTGTCCATGAAGATTATGAACAGAATCGGTGACAAAGGGCAGCCTTGGCGGAGGCCAACGTTCACCGGAAACAAGCTCGACTTACTGCTGGCAATGCGAACCAGGCTCCTGCTTCGATTGTACAAGGACCGAATGGCACGTAGAAACGGGCCATCAATCCCGTACTCCCGGAGCACCCCCCACAGGACACCACGAGGGACACGGTCGAATGCCTTTTCCAGGTCTACAAAGCACATGTAGACCGGTTGGGCAAACTCCCACATACCCTGGAGTACCCTTGCAAGGGTGTAGAGCTGGTCCAGTGTTCCTCGACCGGGACGAAAACCACATTGCAGCTCCAGTAACCGAGGTTCGACTAACGGTCGTGCCCTTCTCTCCAGCACCCTGGAGTAGACTTTGCCGGGGAGGCTAAGGAATGTGATCCCCCTATAGTTGGAACACACCCTCCGGTCACCCTTTTTAAAAATGGGGACCACCACCCCAGTCTGCCCGTCCAGAGGTACTGTTCCTGACTTCCATGCAATATTGTAGAGGTGTGTCAACCAACACAGTCCTCCAACATCCAGAGCCTTGAGAAATTCAGAGCGGAACTCGTCTACCCCCGGAGCCTTGCCACTGGGTAGTGGCAAGGGAATATATCTATTGTGGCTGTGAATATTATCATTCATCCAGGTCATATCTATCTATTAGCAATGCATTTTTTGCTGAGTCGTCCTCTACGGATGAGGTATGTCTCAATTCCCGTATTATTTTTACATTCCTGCTACACCCCTTCACCATTAGCTGTGTTTTGACAACCCACCACGTAACCTGCTGCTACCCCAAACTTGTCCAAGCCAAGTATCAGCCCAAGTATATGCTGCTTGTGCAGTGACTTGCTGCCGCATTCACACAATGGTTCAAAGTCTATAAAACTCCTACACTTCGCATAAAACCACGCCCACAAATGTTGCTAAGATTAAGGTTGCAGATGTCTGCCATCTCCTGGTGTAAAGTATTAACTAAATGAGGCATACCTGCAGAAATGGCGTGTTACATTCACCAATGATGCTTGTCGCAATTTGGAGATTTTGGCGCTTAAAGGATTCAGTTTAGTGTGAGAAAAAGTTACTCTTAAATAAAGAAAATTGACCAGATTGAGATTTTACGTATTACATCTACTACATGCAGCCACTTAAGATAGGCTGTACAGTGCAAGCATTTCACTTGCATATGCACCTAGAAATTACAGGTGTGAGTAGAAAAAATAAAAAGGGAGCACAGGTACAAGTACGGACTTCAACCCTTTCCATTTTGCTCCTGAAATTAATCAATACAAAATGGAACAAACTATATTCAAATCTTTGTGCATCTCTATATAAATCGATATGTCTCCTACAGCTTCTTTCTTTTTCACATCGGCAACCTGCAAAACACAGAAGAACGTCTCAGCCGCGCAAGCTGCACTCACTGATGTAGCAGTAGTACTAAGCGTTGCGGGAAAGTTGACCGACATTGTGTCCAGTGACAAATTGAGTCCTATATCAAGTCGAATTTTCAAAGTGGAACCAAAGAGCGAGAGGAAATTGTGGTAAGGAAATTGTGGCGAGGACACGTGAGAGATGCAGAATCTGAGCTAATTAACAGTGTTGAGCCAGAAAATAGAAACAGGTATCGTTAGTACCAGTCCTACGGACAGTGCAGGCAAAGTTTAAATCAGATTGGTTCAAACTTTTCTCTTGACTACAGTTTGAAAACAAACTAATTTTCTGTAAATATTGCAAAGGGCAGAAGCAGGCAGGTAAAACCAAACATATTTTTGTGTCTACAAACATACGTGTAGACACCGCATCAAGCACTGAAACGTACATCAATGTCAATTTGCATATGTGCTTTCTCCTCTCTTCACATATTACTTCCTGTTTGTTAAGCAACCTTTAACCCAGTTCAAAACTAGCCCTCTGATTCCATACCTTTCTAATTTTGTAATTAGGATATTGTGATTAATTGTATCAAAAGCTTTTGTCATGTCCATAAATACTGCAGCTGTGCACTTTCTGCTATCTATAGCGTTGGCAATTTCCTAAATAATTTTGATCAGTACCATGAAAGTATAAATGTTAGCTCTGCATCTGTATTAGCTGTCTATAACTAAGCCATTCTCATTCCAACCTGTTGTTGGACAAAGCTATTCAATGATTTTGGAAAATTGTCGTAATAACAAAACTGGGCGTATTTCGTAAACTGATGTTTGTCCCCATTTTTGAAAATTGGAAGTACTTTAGCGGTTTTTATTTTGTTTGGAAATTCAGACAGGTAGTCTGGAATAAGTTACCGATTTACATCAGTTCTGCAATCCTGCTTGTAACCGTTTTTATTGTTTCCATTTAGATTGCATTACAATCAGTTGATGTCTTTGCATTACATTTATTGACAATATCAATGATTTCCTTTTTGGTCACATCAGTTAGAAACATGGAGTTAGGGTTCCTGTCTGTAGTTTCATTCCCTTCCTCCACTGACCGGAATTGTGGGATGTTTTCTTACGGTTCTGGTCCCATATTAACAAAGTAGTTATTAAACTACTACCTTTCAACTACCTCATTCATGTAATCATTATAAGTATTCCCAACTGTGAAATAGTGGGGGTAATCTGCTTTCTTGGTACTTTTGTCTGATAATGCTGTTATGTCCTAAGTTGCTCTAATGTTGTTGTTTTTTTTCTATTCTATTCTACTATTCTTACAAGCATTTTGCAGCCCTTTGCTCTTCCATTGCTGATTATTTTTCTTTTGCTTATTACTCATTTCTCTCAATGGACAGTGCATTTATTATTACACTTTAACCAAGCAAAAATATATTTTTTACGATTACTCGATTAATCAAAATAATTTTTGGTACAATAGTCCATTACTAAAATATTCGATAGATGGAGCCCTACATGCCAGGCTATCCATTACATAAATATTTGTTTATTTAAAAAATTTTCTGTGCTCCTAAAGCTTTTCATTTAGGAGCACCGGGGCTCCTGGTGATAATGCTAAACGTATAGCCCTGTTAAGTAGTTCTACATCAAGTCAGGCATGAGGTGTGGTTTGATTTTGTTTCATTTACTTTTTTTGTGGCTTAGGGAACAGAAGCAACACAGCAACATGTGGGTCGTATTTCAGGTAGATTGTAATTACAATAAAAAAGTAAAATAACAATATAATTGAAAACAATGTTGGACCGGGTTGATGTGCAGTTGCAGTCATGCCTTATTAAACATTAGGATGTAAGTGTTGAGTTCAGACCTTTGATCCAGCACCGTGGCGAGGAAGCCATACTTTAGTTTCTTTCGCCAATAGTGAGGGTTCATGTTTTATGCCCTCTCTCAACAAGTGAAGGATATAGCCTACAGAACCGGGTAGAATTTTGGTCAGGACAAAACCGATATGACTTGAGCCACAGACAAACCCACACCTTCTTCCATTCATTTTTCAAAGCAGGTACAGTGGAACCCTGGGATACGAAATTAATTTTTTCCAAAAGGATTTTTGAAAGCCGAAATTTTTTGTAACCCGAGCACTATTTAAAATGTAAATTGGCTAATTCGTTCCACTGACCCGGCAGACCCCTCATACAATGGGGAAAAAAACACTGTTCTGCACATTTAATACTATATAAATAACGAGTATAAAACCTGGAATAGAATGTATATTGAAATAAAATTCAAAAAGTTTCACCTTTAATACGCAGTGCAGTGCAGTAGAGCATTTAAACTGGCAGCAATAAACCAATCAGAGAACATTACGTAATACGTAGCATACACTTCCGCCATGCCTACAGTAGGTATACCACCTCTATGCTGCAGAACAACATTTTTGCAGAGCGCCGGGAGAGTTATGCCACCATATGTGAATGGATTGTGGATGCCTGGGTTAAGGTATCTGCTTAAACTCTTGTCTGAGCTTTCACAAAAGCCGGCATCATTGCTGAACAGTCGACTGACAACAAGACTGACGGCCGACAATGATGACAAGGAACCCGGCATGTTTGACGGCGAAATTCCCCAGCTGTTTAAGTCACATGCAGAAGATGGATTTGTGGGAGAAGAGGGATTAAAAATACAGTGAGTGTATTGTTAAATAGTACAATAAAGTTCAACTAAACTCACTCTTTTGCTTCTGTCGCCTTTTTTTGTATACCGTATGTTTTAGCATGCGCCTTAAAATACGGTAAATCAGGAGAAAAAAAAAAACAAGTTTTGGTAAGATCGACAAACTTTTGTAAAGCTAATTAATTTTTGTAAGCCGAAGCAAAAAAAGCCTCAAGGCATTTTCGTATCCCAAGTTTTATGTATTCCGAGGCATTTGTATCTCGACGTTCCACTGCATTTTACACTGAAAGGTGCCCTGAGACAGACAGGCCATGTACTTCACGCAGACAAGAGAAACTACAACTTCAGAAACCAATACAGAACAGGGAGAAAATCTGTAAAAGCAGCAGTCGAAAAGGAACGCAATAAATGTCATTTCTTTTCTACAGCACTTCGATGAAGGATGAAAAACGTGTTTCAAGATGCACTAATAGACATCCTTGTAAAAGTCAATTCTTGTAATTAAACTCCAAGAAATTGTTTGACCGAAACTGAAGTTTCTGTGTCTTTGGCGAGGGGTTTAACCATCCTGGACACTTCCACCAGATGTCTCCTGACTTGTTCATTAGGATATATGAAGACAGGTGTATTGGCAAAGGTGAGACAGAGTAATGCTACCGATGTGTTAAAGTGCATCAACTTGGGACAGATACTGGTGTATATGTATGTTTGTCAAATGTTCTGACTTAAAATTAAAGTTGAGGGGAAAGTTGAGGGGTACTTAAAACCATCATGTTCAATCACTGCCACATTAAAGAAAAGCATGTAAAATGTTAACTGTACAATGTTAAATTCATGATAAATACTGTCAAACAAAACTGGCATTAAAAAAAGCTTTATTCACATGGAGTAATTTAGCCCCATAACTATAGCCTAGCTTATTGCTTTACAATTGGTGTGTGTTAGAATGTTTACAATGGCAACCAGAACCAGAAGTCAGCTATGTCGCCCATCTGATGTTTCAGCGGTTGACTCTCAAAAAATGTTGACACAAAACATGTTTTATAGTTTTACAATTACAGTATAGAGTGTATTAATTTATTATTAATTAGTGTTTTTATTCTAAATGCATGTAAAAGACAAATGAAAGGGATAGATAAACATTTAGGTTACTTTTACATTCAAATAAGACCTTCTGGAGGCTCTCAGTCGTCCAGGTGTTAGCTATAGTGGTAGAGTCATAACTAATAACAAAACAGGAAGATAGCGTCCGCGTGGTGTCTCCCTGCAACATCATGTCTTTGGTAACAGTCACGTCTTCTTTGAATAGTAGTGGAGATCTGAATCTTTTAATGGATTGTGTAGTCTACTGTTGACTGACTGTTCCCAAAGACATAATGTTGCAGCAAGAACTCACGCGGACGCTATCTCCTTCTTTTGTTATGAGTTATTTCTTGGTTAATATTATTTCTCACTTTCATTAAAATGCTTCGACTTGCATCTTTGTTTTTGGCATCATTATCAACGTGAGAAATAATATTACATTAAAAAATGAAGGTCAATCTAACCTAAATCTCATTCATCATTTTTATATATTTTGAAATGTTTTCTGCATCCATCCATTTTCTATGCTACTTATCCTTATTAGGGTCGCAGGGCGTATCCCAGCTGACTTCGGGCGAGAGGAGGGGGACACCCTGGACTGGTCACCAGACAAACAACCAGTCACACACACATTTATACGGACAATTTAGTCGCCAGTTAACCTAATGTGCGTTTTTGGAATGTGGGAGGAAACCGGAGTACCCAGGGGAAATTCCCACGTTGAGGACATACAAACTCCACATAGAGACACCATGCGAAAATATGAACCCAGATCTTCCAGATCTCCTGACTGTGTGGCCAACATGCTAACCATTAGACCACCATGCAGCCTTGTTTTCTGCATTTTGTGTTAACATATCTGCCTTTCTGGAACTGATTAAACAGATATACATTATTTTTTATAGAATTTTTTTTTTCGGTTAGCATCCAATTCGGTTAGTGTTGGACCTTCTGGTCCAACTTCTGGAAATAACTCTGCTACGAACATACTTCTGGAACTAATAATTGACAACAACAATTTTAAATGTACTTAAAATAAAAGATCCTTGAATTGATCTCTACAGGTTCAGAGAACAAGCAGCACCATTTAAGGGGAAAATAAAATGCAATAATTGTTTTATTTAAAACCAAACATAATTGTCCGTACTGAACTAAGACAATGACAGGACAACGACACGGGTTTGTGCACGTACTGAAACAAATGTTACTGGAGGTGTATGCTTCAACATTTGTTTACTGTAGTTAATTGTGGAGTTACTGTAATATTAGACTGGAATAATATTTTTGTGTGTGTGCATGTGTGGGCGTGGGTTCACTGCCATGCTGTGATTGTTGTTGCAATTGGTCGTATCCCCAGCTGAGAGAATGACACCTGCTTCTTTTCAGCAGTGACCGAGTATGTGTACCTTACTAGGTTTTTCTCTAACATATGCAGGCTGCAGTGTTGAGATTTCCTTTGTTACTTGTCTCAGTGTCTGTGGGTGGTGTGCATGTGCTAGAAAGTTTGCGTATGCATGCAAGTGTATAGAGTATTACCTGGTGCTTCTGCTGCTGCTGTTTACTCAGATTGCGGCTGTAAGTGTTATATTTGACGATGTCTTGGCTCATGTCATCCACTCTGTCCATCAGGAGCTGAAGGCTTTTCTCCAAATGGTTACTGCAAGACAAATAGATAAGGTTTAAATCATTCATTGTTTTGCTCAGTTACAAATTTCCATTTAACCCTAAAATCAGGGCTGCCAAGTTTATTATGTAGTTATAATGGTGTTTAAATGAGCCGACTGGTCTTATGGATGAATTTTATTACAAAACGAACAATGATGCAACAGTCAAAAGGTAAAAAGTGATTTGCACAATCTGCAAGAATAAGTTTATTTCACCAAAGTTGTACATACCATGCTAATGCTAAGCATGCATTTATTGGGGCTGCAGCTTGTGAGTTCAACAAACAGCATGCATTAAATGACAATAGGCCATTGAATAAGGCTTCCTCTGATCAACACAATTGCTATATAGATTGTAAAGCGTTGTAGAGGACTTTGCTGGCATTTTGAAAGTGGCACGTCTGAAAGCATCTTACAAGACACTGTCAAGAGCCACAGCAAAAGCCAAATTCCACAAGCTCTAGTCCATTAAAAAGGGGAACAAAGAGTTTTTGCTCAAACAAACTATGTTGCCTTAAAAGGGGAGCACTGGACGTCAATGAGTACAAACAACTAGGGATGTCCCGGTCCACATTTTTTGGTTTCCAATCCGATCAGATTTTTTTTATAGACCTGCTTTTTCGATCTAGTACAGATCCTTTTTTAATAATAAACTTTTGTGATTAACATGAATTGGTGGAATTGAATGTGGTTATTAAAGTAGCTCTACAAAGCATTAAAAATAATGCAAAGTATTGCCTTTTTTTTTTTTTTTTTTTACACCGAGCATAACCAACAATATTGTTGGCTTTTGTAACAAACCTCAGTCAGTCAGGTCCCTAATGAAAATAAAAATTGGGCATGCAAAATACTGTAGCCACTGGTATATTGTGTTGTTCCAGACTGCTGTTTAGTGTGTGGGCTATAGAGGGAAGGGGTGTTCAGTATGCTCATTAGAGTGTTTGGTGTAAAGTGTTTGGTGTAAAGAATAACAAAACTAGGAAGTAGAACATCCATCTGCTCAAAGGACTAAGTGCTTTGTGTTCACATGCAAATAAATGGCCAACTGAACTTAGCCATCATGAATTTAGCTGTTCAAATATTACAATACTTTTAGTGTATGACTAATCATTTCACATGATTATAAATCAATTTGTGGTGTGATTTAAGATATGACTTTTTTGACAAACTCTCTCTCCAACGCAATAGTCATTTATTGACGGTAACAACCAACGGTGAGAGCGGCACATCCGGAATTTCCAGTACCATGACAGAGGAGTCCGTGCACAGTGAGGGGAATCTACCGCAGCCGAATATCCAGCGTCCAACATGAAACTAACTTCACCACGGTAACCCGCCGACATGTCTACGTGGTGGTGTTCTTTATCCGGGTGGCAGGAGTCCAGTGGCAATCAGCTTTGAGGCGCATTTATCGCACCTACCATGTTGGAGTGTACCCAGAGTTACGGCAACCGCTTCAGGATGGTCTCGTGGCGGAAGACGATCTTATCCAATCTTGAAAATACAGCGGATCGGCAGCCAACCCCGAAGATCAGATCAGGACATCTCTAATAATAAGTAAGGATGTAAATCTCTGTGTGTAAGCAATTTGACAACTATGATATTTTAAATATTATTTAGATTTTTCACTTTTTCAAATCCAATTTAAAAAATTCATTCAGTCTTCTGTTTTCCCCACAAAAAAGAGCAATGGCTAAGACGGCCCAATTTCATTGGCAGGATAAAAGTACTTTTTAATTAGTTTGAAAACAAAACTACTTTAAATACAGTGGAACCTTGATAAGCGTCATTAATTCGTTTCAGAAGTCTGACTAACCAAAACAAATGCTAACCAAATGTATTTTTCCCATAAGAAATAATGCAAAACCAATTAATCAGTTCCAAAAAGTCAAAATGTTAACACAAAACACGGCAAGGGCAACCGGAAGTACGTTGCCCGTCTATGATGTAATCAGCAGTTGACGCCATTTATTTTTTTATTTTTTTTTACACAACTATAGTTTTACATGCAGAAAACAATTCCCAAACACTTATAAATACACTGCTCAAAAAAAATTAGAGGAATACTTTGAAAACACATCAGATCTAAACAGGGGGAAAATGATTTTTAATCTTTCCCTAACAAAATGATGCCACATAATTTGATAGAAATGAAAATGATCACCCTATAGAGGGGGGAAATCAAAGACACCCCAAACATGAAAGTGAAAAAATGATGCAGCAGACTGGTCCATTTTGCCAAAATGTTAATGTAGCAACTCAAAATGATTCTCAGTAGTTTGTGTGGCCCCCACGTGCTTGTACAAATGCCTGACAATGTGGGGACATACTCCTAATGAGACGACGGGTGGTGTCCTGGGGAATCTCCTCCCAGATTTGGACAGGGCATTACTGAGCTCCTGACAGTCTGAAGAGCAACCTGGTGGCGCCGGATGGACTTAAACGTAATGTCCCAGAGATGTTCTATTGGGTTCAGATCAGGTGAACGTGGGGGCCAGTCAATGGTATTAATTCCTTCATCCTCTAGGAACTTCCTGCTTACTCTAGCCACATGAAGTCGGGCATTGTCGTGGACCAGGAGAAACCCAGGTCCCACTACACCAGCATAGGTTCTGACAATGGGTCCAAGGATTTCACCCCGATAACTAATAGCAATCCTGGTGACTTATCTAACCTGTAGAGGTCTGTGCGTTCTTCTAGGGATATGCCTCCCCAGACCATCACTCACCCACCATCAAACCAGTAATGCTGGCAGGCAGCATACTGTTCTCTACAGCATCTCCAGAACCTTTCACGTCTGTCTTTTTCTCAGGTTGAACCTGCTCTCATCGGTGGAGAGCACAGGGTGCCAGTGGTGTAGTTGCCAATTCTGGTGGTCTATGGCAAATGCCAATCGAGCTATACGGTGCTGGGCAGTGAGCACAGGGTCCACTACAGGACGTCATGCCCTCAGGCTACCCTCATGGGGCCTGTTTGACTGTTTGGTCAGAGACATTCACACCAGTGGCCTGCTGGAGGTCATTTTGTAGGGCTCTGGAATTGCTCATGCTGTTCCTCCTTGCACAAAGGAGCAGATACTGATCCTGCTGAGGGTTTAAGGACCTTCTACGGCCCTGACCAACTCTCCTGGAGTAACAACCTGTCTCCTGAAATGTCCTCCATGCTCTTGAGACTGTGCTGGGAAACACAGCAAACTTTCTTGCAACGGTATGTATTGATGTGCATTGTAACTTTTACCTTCATTGAAGTTGTGGTCGTTGATTACTGTCCCTAAAGACATGATGTGGCAGCAACATCAACCACCACTTTCCTGTTTTGACACAAGTTGTTTCTTGAATTCAACTATGTTTCTCACCTCAGTAACCCAAAATGGAGCCAAAGAAAGTTGCAAGTGCCAGCATTTTGATAAAGAAGGTGAGAAACACTATTGAATTCAAAAAATAACTTTGGTAACATGAGTCTTCAATAAATGTAAATGTAACCTTAAATGTTCATTTAGCACTTTCATTCATAATTTGTATGCATTTAGAATTGTTTTATGCATGTAAAACTACAATTATAAAAAAATAACATCGTGTTTTGTGTTGCTATGAAAGTCTCTACTACATTCAGTTTATTTAAATCAATATATCAAACAATGGTTTAGGACGAACCAGATCTGGGATTATTAATTTTATTATTGGGAGTATTGTCTATTATTAATTAATTTTAGAGTATTGATTATTATTGAGTATTGATTATTACATTTAGAGAATTGATTATTATTTTAGAGTATTGTATTATTATTAATTTTAAGAGTATTAATTTTAGAGTACTGTCATTGTTTCTTTCTTTCACCTGCCAAGGACTGCAGATGTAAAGTAGCTTTGGGTTAATTCTGTCATATATACACGAAAGTGTTCATGAATATGCCTTGTCCCTTTTTAAATAAACAAACTCAAAAAACAAAACATGCTAAACGGTGCAGACGGTAACCAAGGTTCCACTGTACTTGTAACTTTTATTTGATTCAGTTTAAAGCACAACATTTTTATAACTTTATAACAAACAACTTAGAAAATAGTCAGGTGAAGGTTTATACAGACTGTTCAAATAACTTTTTGTATTATGAGGTGATATTTAATTATACATACAGTGAGGGAAAAAACTATTGAACCCCAGCTGATTTTGTAAGTTTGCCCACTAACAAAGAAATGATCAGTCTATAATTTGAATGGTGGGTTTATTTGAACATAGAGACAACAATGACAAAAAAAAATCCAGAAAAATGCGTTTCAAAAAGAGTTATAAATTAATTGGCATTTCCATGAAGGAAAAAAGTATATGATCCCGTGTCCGTCAGCAAGATCTCTAGATCCCAGGTGGATCTTATACAGGTAATGAGCTGACATTGGCAGCCTTCTCAGCTCGTTACCTGTATAAAAGAGACCTGTCCACAGAAGCAATCAATAAATCCAGATGCCATACTCCTCACCATGGCCAAGACCAAAGAGCTTTCCAAGGATGTCAGGGACAAGATTGTGGACCTACACAAGGCTGGAATGGGCTACAAGACCATTGCCATTTGGTGATAACAATTGCTGCAATTATTCGCAAATGGAAGAAACATTAATTAACTGCCCAGCTCCCTAAGTCTGGAGCTCCATGCAAGATCTCACCTCGTGGAGTTTCAATGATAATGAGAACGGTGAGGAATCAGCCCAGAACCACTCGGGAGGAACTTGTCAATGATCCAGCTGGGACCATAGTCACCCCAAAAACAGTTGGTAACACACTATGCCGTGGAGGACTGAAATCCTGCTGTGCCCGCAAGGTCCCCCTGCTCAAGAAAGTTTATCTACAGGTCCATATGTAGTTTGCCACTGAACATCTAACTGATTCAGAGGAAGACTGGGTTAAAGTGTTGTGGTCAGATGAGACCAACATTGAGCTCTTTGGCATCAACTCAACTCGCCGTGTTTGGAGGAGGAGGAATGCTGCCTACGACTCCAAAAACACCGTCCCCACCATCAAATATGGAGGCGGAAACATTATGCTTTGGGGGTGTTTTTTGCCATGGGGACAGGTCAATTGCACCTCATCAAAGGGAAGATGGATGGGGCCATGTACCGACAAGTGTTGGGTGAGATGGTTCGTGGTTGGGTATTCCAGCTTGACAATGATCCAAAACACACGGCCAAGGCAACAAAAGATTGGCTCAAGAAGAAGCATATTAAGGTCATGGAGTGGCCTAGTCAATCTCCAGACCTTAATCCCATAGAAAATCTGTGGAAAGACTGAAGGTTCGAGTTGCCAAACATCAGCCACGAAACATTAATGACTTAGAGAGGATCTGCAAAGAGGAGTGGGCCAAAATCCCCCCCGAGATGTGTGCCAACCTTGTGGGTAACTACAAGAAACAGCTGACCTCTGTGATTGTCAACAAAGGTTTTGTCACCAAGTACTGAAACACGTTTTTCGAAGGGATCAAATATTTAATTCCTTCATGGAAATGCAAATTAATTATTTATTTATTTTTTATTTATTTATTTTTTATAGAATTTATAGCTCTTTTTGAAACGCATTTTTCTGGATTTTTTTTGTCATTGTTGTCTCTCAGTGTTCAAATAAACCTACTATTGAAATTATAGACTGATCATTTCTTTGTTAGTGGGCAAACTTACAAAATCAGCTGGGGTTCAAATAATTTTTTCCCTCATTGTATATATAAATTATTCTATAAATGTTGCTCAATTAACTACTAGTGTTTATTGTTCAGAAGTTACTGTACAGTGCATGAGTTTCTGTTGTGAGAAGAAATTAGGTGTTTGCAGCAACTGCAACATACCAAAAAGTAAGGTCAGAAGCTGTAGCAAAACAATGAACATGCACCTTGTAGAGAAGAGTGGAGCTGCATTGTTTGGTGATAAGTACCTTAAGGTTCATCACTGAGACTGACGGCTCTAAGAGGACACGCTGACATTTGATATATTGTTGCCATTATAAAAATATTGATCATGCCTTCTTGTAATTCAAAAGATAATGGCAAAGGGTGTTGCAATGAGATTTCTATCATCAGGTGAAAGTTTCTCACAACCTCCTATTTAAAAGGCAGAATGGATTGAGGCCATAAAGCAGCAATCCTTCCCTTGACCAGAGGAATGGTTGATACAAAAAGTAGAAAACTGAAGGATCACCGATTTAATACTTTTATAGGAAATAAGTAATGAAGGCATATAGTATAAATTCCATAGTAAAGTCTTTCAACAAAACTACCACATCAAACAGCACAAACAAAACATTTTTGCATGTGCCTCGGCACATCACTATCTCTATATTACTACATCTCTATATTTTTTCCAACACTAGCATACCGACAACACTCACTACACAACAGTACCAGGCACGTTCTCTTGTCCCATGAGCCTCATTGTGAGGGGAGAATCTCATTGCTGCTGCAAGTTCAACATTGACTGGGCTGCAGCATTCCACTTCTAGTTTGTATTCATCTCTGGAACTATTTTGCTAAAGTTTGGTTGATACTACAAAAAAAGAACATTTTTGTCTTCTCCAAGAGCATTTTCTTTCTCACACAAATAGCTAATTGAAAGTGCTTTTCTTTCCAGAAGCAAAAGTCTTAGCCCGAGGATTGACAGGATGATTGAATTGGCAGGCCAATTTATTTGGCCAATTATAACAATTACACAATTAATGGTAAACCTTCTGAAGTTATTTTATCCTAATATATTGCAGGTAATATGGTATATATGGTAATATGATGCAGGTAACATGGCATTTTTATTATTAATAATAGCGCCTGACTGATTATAAAAGATTCTGTATGTGCTCTATATAACAGATGTTTACTTAAATAACCTTTACTTTTTGCACTACAGCCTACCTCTGTTGGATAGGCAATAATAAAAACTATGGTACTGAAGGGCGTGTGAAAATACAAATCTTAATTCATATGGACTTTGCATGATTATTTTATTTCCTAGAGGATTACAGCCCTTTTGCACTTCATATTTTTGACTTATTGTATATTTGTTTATATGCTGCTTGTTCCAAACAGGTTTGTATAGTAAAAGTATTTTAAATTGGTAAAATGTTCCCCCTTCAATTTATATATTTGTAACAAGTGTTTAAAATGAATCCAAAAAGCTGTTGACTGACAAAGACAGGGTACATTAGAACTTTGCAACTCGGAAACATTTGTAAAATATTTGGGAATTATTTAAAAATTCATGCAATTCATTGCAGGGCTCCATGTCATCATCTGTGGTAACAACAACCTCGTTTCCTGAAGTGAAACGGCATTCACTCGGCTTTCCAAGTAGATGACAGAGACAAATGGGGCTGCAGATTAGAAAAAGAGACAAAAAAAAACATTAAATAAACCCCATTATCATTTACTTCTTTGAAGGACTGGAAATGAGAGAAGAGGGTGTGACTGTCAGCAGAAGATGTAGCGAAACGGACGCTACAATTCAATACAAAGACAGAAACTGAGCTGCAATCTGACAACGTCAGGAAACCATTCCATCTTGTCAGACAGTCCATTCCCAGTTATGCCAGGAAAACTATAGGGAAGTCAAATAAACAACTCTTCACTGTGATCTACTCATAGATGCTGTATGAGCATAGATCACACTTTCAGTCATCATTGTGCTAATTTCTTACACCTGCCCCTGCTTTTTTTCTTTACTGGCAGCAGCTTGGCAGCTGTTTCTCCTAGCAGCACTGTCTTTCCAAATACCCCAAAGGCTGAAGCTGAGAGCCTTAAAGCGCTCATAACACCAAAACACATGTTAATCTTGTTATTTACGCAGTGAAAAATAACACTGAAAGGCATATTTACTATGTCAGATGTGTGCTGGAATGGTAAATATTTATTATTTGTTTGTAATATATTTTTTTATATGTCTGTGTGGCAGGCTTTCGCTCATGGGAGCAGAATGTTTCTAAAAGACTCCATTCACTGCATCAGATTCTTCCATTGAATTGGATTTCGGCACATGTCAGGGACAGTTGTGACTTGATTGTGCCTCAGATATAAGAACATTTAAGACTGAATGAAAATGTTATCTTAAAGTGCTCGCAGAGTGTTAAATCCCAACCAGGGGAAACACATGCACTGATGCAGAGGGAAATAAATGAACCCCAGAAAACATTCAACAGTGGAAAAGTGTGGCAAAGTGGCAGTAAGTAAAAATCGTATAATACGTTTTCATGTTAAATTTCAAGGCTAGCATGAACAGCAATCGATGCTTAAGGGGTTGAACAGTAATTATTGCAAGTTAATGTGACTCAGAATCTCCCGCTGCTACCTCAAAATAAAGGCACAAAATAACTCTTATCATATAAATATAATAGACGTGCAACTCCAAAAAAAAAAAACTTTCTAGCTGCTGCTCGTTAGGGCTAGCTTTTGTAATGCAATGTAATGCATGCTTTTCAATTCTTCCCAACCATTGCTCGCCACGACACTACCGACAAGCAGAGTTGTCCATCTATCCATCCATTTTCTTTACCGCTTATCCTCATTAGGAGTTGCGGGTATGCTGGAGCCTATCCCACCTGAGTTTGGGCAGGAGGCGGGGTACATCCTGGACTGGTCGCCAGTCAATCACAGGGCAGACAAACAAACATTCACACTCGAATGGACAATTTAGAGTCGCCAATTAACCTAACATCCATGTTTTTGGAATGTGGGAGGAAACCGGAGTACCCGGAGAAAACCCACACACGCACGGGGAGAACATGCAAACTCCACACAAAGATGCCCAACGGAGATTCAAACCCTGAACCTCCTGACTGTGGGGTCAACATGGTACCCACTCAGCCATTGTGCTGCCCACCAAGCCAAGTTGTAGCTCAGTCAAAACAGCAAAATAGTAAAAATATAGCAAAAGGCACAAGGACAAAAGGCATATATATACATGGAAATACACATCCTGTCCTTGCCCTTGCAGTCAAAATTGGGCTTCCATGTGTTGAAACCACAGGTGTTAGCCTCGTTAGCATTGAGCGGTGCCGGTACAGCCGCGCTGTTGTTGGTCAACATACTACTCACGTCAAGGGGCATCAAATGTGAAGATGTGATTGAGAAGTACACAGGTGGAAGTTGAGGGTGAGTGGTATAAATAAAGTGTTTACTCTCTGTGGAACAACAAGCAACAATTGCTAACCACAAGCACATGAGACGAAAACGTTTGTGGAAAAATGTGACCTGCTGCTATGAAATAATAAAGTAATAATAAATAATAATGTTGATTGCATTAATTTACATTTTTGCTTTCTTTTTTTTAACGACAAATATCTATTGTGTTGTGACTTGAGTTTTCTTTTTATCTTCCACTGCGTACATGAAAATTACAGTGCATTACAATGCACAGCGACGAAGTCAATGGTGCAATTTAAAGGATAGATAGACAATGTCATCTTCCACATGTTTTCATTGACTCCTGACGGTCTAGAGAAGACCCTTGATAACCTCAAATTGCCTCTAAGAAAACTCTTAGAAACTCTTAGAAAGTCAGATAAAATAATAAAGGCCATTGGGAGAAAAAAACTGTTGAAAATAGTTGTTCCAGTTGGTAGTTCTCCATTGATATACTACAGAAAGTGAGAATTTAGCTTAGCTCATTAAATTCTCAATGAGCTCTCATCTGACCTGCTTGATAGGTTGAGCAGCTCATGTTTGTCGGCGACTGTGGACTTGTCCTCCAGCTCCCACATCAGGACATTGATAAGGTGAGAGTTTTTGATGACAATAGGCACCTCCTCAAACATGTGCTCGAAGCCAATATTAGCCTTCTTCAATCTGGAGGGTAAAAAGAAAGACAAAAGACACAAAATTTAATGTCAAATACTTTGCTTTGAGATGAGGTTATAACAAAGTCATTCATCAATGCCTTTTCACATTCATTTAAAGCAGTGGTTCCCAAACTTTTGCCGGGCACCCCTTTTGGAGATAATTATTTTTAGGATAACGATGGCCGCTGCTACCCGGGTGAGAGAGAAACCCTGGTTCCAAACAGCCGGCCGCCGTCGCTGTGCTCTAATCTCCTGCCCTGGGTCGGTTCCCCGTGAGGAAAGAGGGAAACGCTGTGGGCCGAGCTAGTGTTGTGCCTAGATTTGGATGCTTGCCAAAAACTGCATGCAGGTCGCGGGAGCGCGCATGCTCAGTTTAAAGCAAAACTATGACACGTGTGTTGAACAACATACTCTGAGCATGCACGGATACACACGGAAACGTAAGGGGTTTGTCGCGCTAACCAGTAGAGAATTCGAACACAACCAAAGTGACAAAAAAGCCATAAACAAGGCGCTTTGTTATTAAAGGAGCAGGGTTTTTAGGGAGAGAAAAAAGCAGCAGCTTGTAGTCCGAAAAATACGTTAATGAAAAGTGTGCATGGGGCGCAGGGTTACCATACATACTGGGGGGGCGTGAATTACAGTCCAACATTACAGTGGAAAATAGACTCCTGATCAAAACCAGTTGAAAAATTGCAACATTTTGTACTGCTATATCTTAAACCGGTTCTTAGAGTTCCAAAATGCAAAAAGACGACATGGGAGTGAGACAAAAAAATATGATAGTAAGCAATTTATTGCAAACCAATTAAACAGGAATAAGCTGTTCATCAAAAGTTTAATACCATAGCTAAAAAAAAAACTCCCAAAAATAGGACCTAAAATTAAAAAATAAAAAAACATTTTAATGCTCCTCAGTAAATCACCACCTTATCTTGTTGGAGGGGTTTGAGTGCCCGAGTGATCCGAGGAGCTGTGTTGCCGGGGGCTATATGCCCCTGAGAGGGTCTCCCAAGGCCAACATGTCGTAGGTGACAGGCCAGACAAAGAGTGATTTATGAAAAACAAGAGGCGAGACCACACCTCGCCTGGACGTGGGATACCGGGGCCTCACCCTGGAGCCAGGCCTGGGGGAAGGGCTCGCAGGCAAGCACCTGGTGTCTGGCCTTCACTCGTAGGCTGGGTCCTAGCCCAAAAAAGCCACACGGCATCAAGTCAAAAAGGGCCGTGATCCGTTCCTCCATTGCTGAGGCAGCAGGTAGTCGTGGCTGCAAGACTCAAACTCAATGGTGGACACCTGAGGTCAAGGCTGCCGTCAGGCTAAAGAAGGAATCCTGTGGAGCAAAGATGGCTTGCGGGACAGCCGGGGCAGCTGACGGGTACGGACAGGCCAAGCGGCACATGGCTTTGGAGATGGCCAGGGACCGGGAAGTCTGGAGCTCCTTGCTGAGACTGCTGCTCCCGCAACCCGGACTTGAATAAGCAGAAGAAAATGGAATGGAATGGAAAGACTCTAATGAGTAGCTGTGCCATTCCTGTTAATTGCCTCAAAAACTGGTTTGGGCATGCTTGATGGCAGCGTTTCTAAAAGGCACACACTGTTGCTAAATTCCAACACATTTCCAACGTTGCTTGGTCGTGTTGAAGAGTCAGAAGAGCAAGCTGTAAGTAATTATCAGTGTCCTGTGTTTATTTTGTGTAAGTAACCGGACAAACACGGTTGTCTTTTTTTTTTTTTTTTTTTTGTACAAGGGCGTACAAGGTAAGAACTCTGCTGATATAACAAATTGAACTATTTTAGTGTTTCTGAACACACTTCATGAACACAAAATCGCAACCGGTTGCTGACTCCCCCAACTTTAACTTGGATTTGCGGGAGGTAAAGATCAATTGAAATAACTAGTTATAAGTGCTGATAACTGCTAGAAAGTCAAGCTGGCCAACTGCTAAAGTTCAAAGTGGTTGCCTAGCAGCAATGCCAAACAAAAGAAAAAAGGGGAAAAAATAATGCATCTATCACACATCTAAAGGACACTGAGCATGGACATACTGATTCAAAATGAGTAGTAGGGTCAGTCTTGTTGTCAAATATGGAGGAGGATGATGACCACAGCAATGATTTGAGAACATTAGAAGAAAAAGCCAAACAGGAATTCTTGCACTCCATTGAGCAATCAATTGAGTGCCGCATTCCGGAGAAGTTAACAAAGTGGATATTACATGGCCTGGAGATGGAGTGAAGGCGACACAAGAGTGTACTGCAGCACTAATAAAGCAAGAATTTAGGTGTTTGCAATCACAAACAAAGCATGATTTAAGTATTTGCAATCACAAACTCATTATGTACAATCGCAAAACGACAGCCTTATCAAAAAGATCATGGGGTCCATGGTGATGTCACAGACGTTATGGAGGATATTAAACCATAACCATCAAAGTGTGTGCATACTGGGAGCGGAGGCAGTATTACCTGCATGCATGCAAATTACAAGCTCACCGATGTCTGGAACTGCTATTAGCTGTTAAAAGCGGACACTTTAAAAAGATAAATTGTTGTTTACTATTAACTTCTGTATCGCCAGAAATTGTGAAGTGGAGTTTGGCAGCTGCCCGAAAGTCCTCGGGTGCGTTTGGGAGTCTGACCAATCACAATGGAGTGGGCTCGGCGGGAGGTGTATCTGGAAGAGGGCCAGGGGTGGAGTAAATTGCACAGACCGTTTGGGGAGGCGGCAGGAAACCCATAGAAACATTGCAGGAAAAGGTGAAGAGTCTGGAACGTTTTCTGTGCAGGTTATCATGTGTTGCTGCTCTATAGGAGTCCAGAACTAAATACAAAGACCCCAAAATTAGTATAATAGGTGTCCTGTAATGTTTGTTTGCAAAATAAATACTACGCGACACATTTGTCTCTGCTCCAGCTGTTCTTTTTGCATTTTCAAGCTCTACTTAGATCTTACTTACTTTTCCAACCGGTCTTAAAACTGTGTGTGTGGTAAAAGAGCCTTTTACAGACATGTTCTAAAAGACTGACCTACATCGTTTTGAACATATTTGCAAGTGAAAAAAGTGTACTACTTAGCTTGCAGACAAAATACACTCTTGGGTATGCTTTGGCTATAGTTACTTGTAATAAAAGTTTGTTAAAAAAAAATGCAAATGGATAATTGCACTGTTAGCACTCCACTTATCGTGAGTAAATTACATTCAAGCTTTAGACAAGTGAGATGTAATTTATAATGTTACGCCTAGTTCATTTTTAAAACTTAATGTATTATAATGTCAATGCTTTGCTCAAGCATCATTATTGAATCCAACACCAACTAACACTCGTTAGTTGAGGTAAACGCTGAATCTGTCCATCACCAACAATATGATGTATTAGCCCATTGTTGTATTAGAGCCTCAGGCAAAGGAAGTGGACAATTTTACATTGGGGACTGAAGGGGGAGGACAGGAAACATTATGGATAACAAACGCTTACGTATATTGTCACAATTATCCATCGCTGGGTCTCAACATACATCCTGCATATTATGACCTTTTCAGATGGCAATAGAGCAGTATGAATAGGTTTATGCAGAAAGGGCAACAAATTGTAGGCAGGACAAATTGCTCCGGTGCACTTAATGTTGTGATCTTTCCAAGTTGATCCCCGCTGGACAAAGGCAAAGGTTGACTTTAAAGGCTGACTAATTTGATGATTCAGATTGTGAGCTCAAGTGGATGCTATTGACCACTGCCTTTATACGCCCAGTGGACTTGGAGGTCATATCTAAGGGATGGGTTTATTTGGCACTCACATGTCCCTGAGTGCTATAAGAATGGGATTAAAACAGCATGATACAAAAAACCTGCACACTTGTGTAACAACATAAAAGATAAGATTTTTTTGCATTGTATTGTAGGACAATTAAACAGGAGCTCCTACCTCATTGGAAAGAAAATTCACATCATTAATTCAAATTTTAAATTAAAGAAAAATAACTGCTTGTATTGGTGTGGTGATTTTGCTCTTTTTAAAAACACAGAACATAATTACAGTCGTACCATGCCCATTGAGCTCGAATTTTGCAATTTTGTTTATTTCACAGTTTTTCGAAAATTAAGTAAGTTATGGTGAATTGTGGTTGAATACGACCGATTATTTGTCAAAAAGTATACATATTTAAGCCAGTGTCACATTTTATTTCCTAAATTATTAGGGGTGTCATAAGATCACAAGATTAAAACGTGACAAGATTTCTTGTTCAAGGAAAAAAGGGCTTGGGACAATTAATTAATCACACGATAAAATAAAATGAACTAGATAATTGTACCGCCCTCAATATATTGTCGTGTGCATGTGTGTTTGTTTTCCTCATCTCTCGCCTCCAAACATGCAAGAGAGTTCACTCTCTGCCTTGGTTTCTACACATTGGCACATTTCTTCCATAGAACAACAGCATGAACTAAGTGAATATTTTGTTAATTGTACTCTTTGCCTCGGTTGGTGGAGGCAGGGCCGGTCGCATACACACAGAGTGCAAAGGAGTGTAGGCTCGTCAGGAACAATGCAGGGTAATGTAGTAGAAATTGAATTAGTAGATTGCAATATAAGGTCATATATATTTTTCATTTTACCCTTAAAAAAAAAGGGACAATCTCGTCCCATCTCTTCTTCGCACACCCAGTCATGTGTATCGTCTTGTCCTGTGAATGCCTGTATCCTGAGTGTCTCGCGATACCCCAATAAAGTAAGCATTTTCAAGCATAAAATGGCTACAAGAACAGAAATATACTATATGGTTGTGTTATTCTACACTGGTCACTAGTTGTCAGCAGTGTTACGGGGATTTTTCTGACCTTTTTCGAGGTTTATAGGAAACATTTATAGGGCCCTATGATTTCCGCTTTCACGAGATCGCGGACAGAATCGCGGAATTGGCCAATAAAAACTGAATTTATTGTTAAACGTGGATTTTGTAGATCATAGCACCCATAACTAGACTGCGCCTTTTAATACGGTGTGCCTTATGGTCACGAAAATACGGTAAGTGTAAAATGTAAAAAACGGAATTCTAAAAAACAAACAAAATTTCAAAAGCAATAAAATGGAATTTGGGAAAAAATTTAACGGATATCATAGGGCCCTACATTTATAGTTACAAGCATGAGTCTTGTGTCTTAAATGGCTTATTTACTCTTATTTTGTCTGCTGTATAGTTATTACAGGTGTAAACGGAATAGAGGTATTATTCCAATACCTATTATTGTTAAAAAGCTTATTTAGAAAGTTGTAAACAGGTTTTCTATGCTGTAACTACATAAATATTTATTTATAATACATTTATGAAGAAGACCTCCCTCTGTGGAAATTCACTTATCACGGTCGGGTCTGGAACCTATCAACCGTAATAAATGAAAGATTACTGTACACCAAAAAGAAAAGCAAATTTCGATTATTAGACAACCCGTGCCAGTGACAAAAAAACAGACACAAAGAAAGAAAAATTAAATTACGCAGTTGAATTATTCTTTTAAATTAAACTTTCCACAGGTTCTCGGTGAAAACACAGGGATTTTCCCCTGCAATTTTCTGCACATGTTTTCACACGTGTGTGTTAATGCATGCCAGAGCTTGTGTACTTTTGTGCTTGCGTGGAAATAGTCCCCTCATTACATTTCTTTTCAACTGCAATTTAAAAGCAATTATGCTAAGCCTTGGGGTCAAAAAAGGCGTAAACAGTACATTTGTTTGATGGGCAAGGGCGAACTGATAAGTCACCAGCAGCTGCATCCATCTCCAGCTGCTGCAGAATGACTCCCCTGTGGGTGGACTTTAATATACTTTAACTTCTATTTAGTAGAGCACATTGAAACAAAAAAGATGTGTAACCTTCTATACCACAAGATGTGTAAAATATTTAACTTAAAAAAATTACATTCACATAGTCTTAGGGAGCTACTTACCCTTCAGGTGTGAAATCTTTCTCTTTGCAGATCTCCATGAGTTTGGGAGTGAGCCTGTAGGCCTTGAGTGACAGGGAGCCTTGGGCCGTCTTAATGGGATCTGGAAGTAGTGCAGCAAAAGTGATGCTCATAAAAAGCAATACTTACATGGATATTAAAAATTTGAGTGCATGTTTACACAAAAACAACTTTGACTTTTTGTGTTTTTGTAAGGTTGCTCGTACAGATGAGCATTTAAACGAGGGGAGTAAATTATCACCATTCACAATGAGCAGCATAAAGTCCAACTGCATACCGTGCTGATGTTCTCCAATAGTGTATTTTCATATTTTTAATAGGCTACTTGATGTACATTCAGTTTGAGTGGTGGAAGTAAGGTGTTTGTGGCAAATTTTAAAAACATTTGTGTAAACAGACCCTAAAAGTCATGGTGTCATTAAGGGAGTACTAAGGCATGTTGCAAGTAGACATGTACAGGTGGTCAGCAGTTCGGGGCGTTCCGTTGTTCTGTAAAAACGGGACTCGCTCGAAAACTAGTAACAGTGCGTTGCACCGTGAAGAGTACACTGTGCTCAGTGTTGACTACACTTCTTTCAGTCGCTTGACTGTGCCCATTATTAAGGATAATGATTGTAAGGAGGACAATGAGGCAGTCGATCAACAATTTCTTTATGGCAAAAAAAACCAAAAGGTACTGTCGGCCAAACCACCCAAAAGCAGCACACAGTCAAGACTTGTTCCACGTTCACAGACACTCACATCACAAAACTCTCCAATGCTACTAATAACTACACAGTGTAGTGCTCTTTGTGACATAAAAATGTTGGTAATACGTTGGCTATTAGTTTTCATTACAGTTTAATTTGATTATTGTATTTCATGTTTTATTACTTTATTTTATGTCTGCCATGTGTTCTGAGTAAGTGACTTGGAAGTTAATTTAGATATAAGACTCTTACATCACAGCCTAAATTGAAAGCATACATAACTTTAAGACCATCTGTTAGTAATAACCTACAAACCAAATGGACATCTAGAGAAGCTTCCCCCTGCCACTATGTGCCTGTGCCTCATGGACAGGGAATATTGAACAGGAATGACAACAGAAGACTGGCTCAGAATGGTTAAGTTCACAGCCACACTCAATCCAATATTCTTATTCACCAGGTCATTGTATTCTTAGGGCATTGAATCAATCGCAGCACGACTGTTCAGGTTGTCTTAGGCCTTGTCAACACACAGCAGGGTATTTTTTTAAATGCATATTTCTCCCTCTCCGGTGTCCATACAACCACGTATTTAAAAAAGCATCTTCATGTAACCGCATAAATGCATCGGGAACCACAATCATAAGCATGCCAAACCAGTAGGCGATGATAGTTACTAAAATTATATCCAATCAGAATCATCCCCTGTCATCCCATCACTTCTGCAAAACATAAAACATGGCGCCAGGCTTACTGATGTGGACTGACAAGGAGGTAGAATTACTTCTAAACGTTGTTTTAGAATACAAAATCAGCAAGACGCAAGAAAATATTATCAGTTCTAAGGGCATCAATGTTTCTTATGTAAATACAGGTCACATGTGTGACATCACAGCATACTTTGTGGATGATAGGCCAAATCGTGGAAAAATAACTGTTTTATGAGATACCCGCCTAAGTGTGGAAAGGGCATCAGTAAAAGTTTGCCCCTCATCCGGGCAGGCTTCTTCTGTTTATGCTAAAAGACTACGTGGGACACAAACTGGTCAGATTAGATAGGACAGCTTTAGTCTGACTATAACAAATCACATTAAGCAACTGACAAAGTTAATCAAACTCCTGAACAAAATTTAAAGACCAGTTGGAAAACTGCAAGAATTACAATTTTGCACTGTTGGATCTTAAGGAGGTTCCAAGTAGAGCTTCAAAATACAAAAAGAACAAATTGGAGTGAGACAAAAATTGCAAAAGCATTTTTTTTTTTGCAAACAAGCATTAAAAGGAAATAGGCTCTTCATCAGCTGATCAAAAGTTTGAGACCATAGTCTTTAAATGGTCTTAAAACCATGCCTAAACAGTGGCAAAAATGTGCATTCAGTGTAATTTTCTGTCAGGTATTTGCACTGTCAGGCAAAAAAGCTTTTTCTCTTTCAATGCAGTCAGATTGTTGAGCTGCCTAGGCAAGGCCTCTGGCAGCACGGCACTGTTTCTGAGGTTGAATTCAGAAAGACAGTATGCACCATACACCATTAAAATATCCCGAGGGTTATAACTAGAAATGTTTAATATTGGCTTTTTGCCAACGTGCAATATGCCAATTCCCAATTACAGATTCCAATATAAACCGCCACCAATAAAGATATGTGTAACATTACATATGGCTTTGTTGTGGAATTTACACATATTTATTGTAATGCTAATGGAACAGCATCAGCGATTAGCTTCCTCGTGTGGCTGTAAACGTTTTTTACAGCAACTATTCACTATTTCATTTTAATGGTTGTTTGCAATAAATTGCGTACTCAAAACATTTTGTGTCTCACTCCCATTACTTCTTTTCGGATTTTGAAGTTCTACTTACAATCTCAATAAAGTCCAACATAGTGTCATAATGCACAATTTCAGCTGGTCTTT
Organism: Oostethus manadensis; assembly: GCA_024372805.1. NCBI lineage: Eukaryota > Metazoa > Chordata > Actinopteri > Syngnathiformes > Syngnathidae > Oostethus > Oostethus manadensis. Next base: position 2,181,743 of record QODF01000060.1, on the reverse strand, counting down.
AAATTTTGATCAGCGGAATGCATCTAGACCAATTCCCAGGGAGATTGGTGCCTGAAATCTACACTTGTTCAGAAAACCTCTTCGTTTTGTTGTAGCTTTTATTATTGAATTAAAAACCTTCAATTGCAATATCTACTTGTAACATCAGGGCAAGAAAACGTATGCAGGCAGAAGTCTTTTGTTGACCAATGATCTATCAAAAGTGATTGAAGGCTTTTAACACAGCAGATAAAGGCTTGGGTTTTAATGCAGTTTGATTGTAATGAAACTGATTTTGTTTCATACTGTCAATATGAAACATTTTTACAAATGCTGGTCAGAAATTGCTGGCAAGCCAACCATATTTAAAGCATCGGTTTAACAGCGTGATTTAGCTCTAAGCTGTTTTTGGACATACACTATTAGCTCAGTTGTTGGCCACCTGATTGATTCATCCACGGCATTAAAATCACCAGTAACCAAATGACAAAGAGAACAAAAACTAAATCAATTTTTTTCTTTGACTTTAAACAGAGATTAGATCAATTTCTGTGAGGTGCTCAGATCCATTAAGTGCTGGGTTATTGATTGACATTAACAGAAGTTTCGATTACAGAAAAAAAGACTAGACCGCATGGCTTGCTAAATGGCTGGCAGAAGGAGATTGGACAGTTCATGTGTCATGTTGTTAAATTTAAATTTCTGTCCATTCTCAAACATGACAGCTCTAAAGAGAAGCACAATACCAGAGGCCACTGTAGTTTTTTTCCCACACATACAAGGACTAAATTCTCAGCAGACAAAAATGAAGTAGAAGGAAAAGTGAACAAAAAATTCTTTTCTGCATATGGCTTTTGTTAGAATGAATGCATCACCTACATGATGCATCACCTACGTTGTGATGTGTAATGTAAAGAGTAGGTTAGCCTTTAATAATATTCAAAATTTTTAAAAAATTATGATTTTGACACATCCACAATACACAGTCATCCCTAATTTTTAATCGTGGTTAAGCGGTTCCAGACACGACTGTCATTAGTGAATAATAGTAAGATTCCTTACTTATAAATCCAATATTTTTGCAGTTAGGCCATAGAAAATCTCTTAAATTTCTAACTACATTATTGGGGCTGTCTAAACATCAATTAACACCCTTTTAGACACAAATAACTAGTATGGACTCTCACAGTGGTGTGAAAAAGTGTATTATTTTTGCATGTTTTTCCCACTTAAATGTTTCATATTTAAATATTAGTAATTGACTAGGCTTATTTACAACAATTCTGCAAAGATAAGTGGGCCAAAATTCCTCCATAGTGCTGTGACTCAATGCAAATTACATTAAACACTTTGATTGCAGTTGTTGCTTAGGGGGCAATCACTTTTTCACACAGGGTCATGGAGGTTTTTTTTTCCTCCCTAAATAATAAAGTTTCATTTAAAAAATGTATTATGTGTTTAGTTGTGTCACTTATATTACAATTTGTTTGATGAGGTGAAACATTCATGTATGACAAATATTCACAAAAAAAATAAGAAATCAAGGAAGCAAACACCTTTTCACATCACTGTGTTTGTGAGTCCATGTCTAAATCAGGAAGTGGGTGTACACTTTTTCACACCATTGTACAGACACACACCAGCCTACAGTTTTCATTTGATATGCCTACTACACACGTACACAATAATACTGTGGTGCTTGTACATTTTAGCACACACATTTGTTAAACACAACCACTAATTTTTTAATGATGATGCTACATAGATACGCATACCCAGGCCTCTCACAAATGTCTTCTGAATGCCTAATACCGTATATTCACGACCATAAGGCGCACTTAAAAGTCTTACATTTTCTCCAAAATGGATGGGGGGGCGCCTTATAACACAGTGTGCCTTATGTGTGTACCGAGTTCCAAAATCTGTAAATGCTGTGTGACTTTGATGAGCGCTGCGCTTGACTGACTGAAAGCATTTACTGCCGACACACCGCTTATATAGAGGAAAGGCGGATGTGACTGAGGACAGCATGCGGGCGTTAAAGGGGGAAGGGTGCGCACGAAAGAGAACGTTAAAGGCACCTACGAAAAGACACGCTCACGAATCACAGTTTAAATTGCAAGCTATTAGTTACGCAGAGGAACATGGGAATCAAGCAGTCGCGAGAGAATTCAAGATCAACAAATCCATGGTTCGTAAGTGGGGGAAGCAAAAAAAGGAGCTTCGCCAAGTCAAAAAGATGAAGCTGAGTTTCCGTGGAAACAGAGCAAGGTGGCCCGAGTTGGAAGACCAACTCAAGCAATGGATTAATGATCAAAGAACAGCCAAGGGAAGCGTCTGTACAGTCACCATTCGGCAGAGGGCATTGACGCTTGCAGAAGAAATGAAAATCGAACATTTTCAAAGAGGTCCGTTTTGGTCCTTTCGTTTTATGAAATGGAGCCATCTATCCATCCGGGCAAGGACTACCGTGGTGCAGCTACTTCCAACGGATTACAAGGAAAAGCTAGCCATCTTCCGCTCCTACTACAGTAAAAACATTGCCGACAAACACATGCAGGGCAACGACATCACCAACATTGAAGAGGTGCTGCTCACTTTTGACATCCCGGTGAACCACACTGTAGAGAAGAAGGGGCCCATCACAGTAGCAATACCCACAACGGGGCACGAGGATTCAGCTTTTACTGCCATGTTAAAGGACAGAAACTGCCACCTATGGTCGCGAAACGGTATATTTGTATTTTAGTTCATTTAGTCATTTTTATACTTGAAAATGTGTAATTTAGGCCCAAAACTTTCCTTAAACTTGCAAAGTACAAAAAATATGCCATAGTCTGCAAAAAAACAAGGAATTGCAATATCATTTTGTTAAAAAAATCAAGTTGCAAAGGACGACTGTATTGCCATTAAAGAGAAATGTAACCCCTTGGTTTACTCACCATAGATGAGCACAACAGACTCTTCAATGGCATGCTGGTAGCTGAACTGGGAGTCGAGGAGCGCTCTGCTCACAAAGGAACCGTAGTAGGTGGACTGGTACCATCCCACATGCAGATGGTCGATGTTAACATGACGTAGAGAACGCATCATCTCCATCTGGTACTGGACTGGAATCAGAAACATAGGACACGGTCACATTTTTTAAATTTGTAATTCAATTGATCTTTATGCTTAAGTGTGGGTGCTTTTCTATTCTGGATTGTAATGTCTGTTCTCCATCTAGAGTTATACATGGTGCATAAAATAAAAATGAAATAGTGGTACAAACATTTTTTCCCGAAAGATGCGTAGGCCAAATAAACTAAAACTGTAGAGGTCCCATCCCATATATCAACTGATTGGTGGTCCCATTGATGTTTTTTATAGAAAAATTTGCCGCAGACACTCGTTCTACTTGTTCATTCCTCACTGTGATTATTATTTCTCAGTGGTGGGGATAAATATGGACTGATACATAGACAGGTTTCAGCTCGCAGGGGGAAAAGAGCAAGATACATTATGTGGAGTATCATTGAATTGCACCAAACATAGGGTGACCAGAAATACAAACAACATGCTGTGCAGACGGTAAGTAACAGCCACAGCAACTGAGGAAAACATCATGTCCATACAGGCTAGTGGAAGAAGGTTGATAAATCAGGGCATTATTGGGCAGCTGTGGCTCCCTAGACCCCAGCCTGGAGAGCACACCCTTCTCTTGCTGTGGCTGTTAACAAGAATAAACTGAGAAGATAGAAGAACGGAGGGGGAAATATATTGGGGGAAAAACAAAAGAAGGACAAAGAAAGAAAGAGTGCAGATCAAACATTGTGCTGTTTTACTGTATTGCAGGGACAATGGCAACCTTAATAACAACCTGAATTTGATCTTCTGTGGTTGTAGCTATATTTTGGAGAAAGCTGAGTTTGCAGAAAGGCTTACTAGTGTTTGGTTCATTTGTAAGTAAGCGTGTCCTGATTCAATATTGATATCAAGCCGATATCAGCGGGAAAAAAAAAACACTGATTATGTTGGCCTGTAACTAAAATCGCAGGTATCGGCACTCCAACAGAAGCAGTTGATTCCCGACTCCGTGTCAGCGCATCAATCCAGTGTTAACATTAACGTTTTAAAAGGTCACTAACATGATTCAGCACCTTAGCTTAAATACAGCGTTCATCACGTAATAAGTGAAATATGCAAAGTAGCCAACTTTGTTATTTTACAATTATATATGTCTTACGGCTGTAAAATACCTCACCATACAGTTTATACACTAAAACAGGCATTAACATTTTCTCTCATCTTTAAACTTTCTCCAAGTTTAGTAATTTTTTAAAATAAGCGTCACGTTTTGGCTTGAAGCGTGGTGGCTCTCGGAGAGCGAGAGAACCTAAGTTCAGGTAAAGATCTTTATTACTAAATGTTGCTATGCAGCAGCAGAATCCACAACTGAGCAAAAACCACAATGCCTCAGCACCAAACAACGCCCATAGTGGCACCCTACATCTGCGTAACTCCTACTTACTTTCCGCATGACCAGAAGTCCAACGTTTTGTTTGATGGTTAACATTCTGCTCGCCTTTTTGGGTGTGGCCGCGGGCGCACCTGACGGTGCAGAACGTTTTGCCGACATTGTGGGTGTCGAGGATAAAACTTGCCAACATATAAGTCTATAGTCCAGCAGCCAACAGGACGCAGAACAGAATGTGTGGGTTCTCTCTTAGACAACCAGTGCACAGACACAACACACGGGTTTCCCTGAGCCAATCAGGATGCAGAACACCATACATATTCATTCCGGTTAAAAAGAAAAAAAGCATTAACAATTCCGCGAAATAGTGTTTGCCTTGGCGGTTTGATCGTTGGCTACAGAATCTCTTGGCACGTGGAACGTCACCTCTCTGGTAGGGAAGTAGCCTAAGCTGGTGCGTGAAGTAGAGAAGTTCCGGCTAGATATGGTCGGACTCACCTCAGTGCACAGCAAGAGCTCTGGAACCAGTACTCTTGAAAGGGGCTGGACTTTGTTCTACTCTGGCGTTGCAAACAGTGAGAACCTACGGGCAGGGTGGCAATTTTTGTTGGCCTGCGGCCCCACGCCTGTAAGTCAAACTTTAACCTAGTGAATGAGAGGGAGTTTCCCTCCGCCTTCAAGTGGGGGGTACGGGTCCTGGACATTGTTTGTGCTTATGCGCCAAACAGCAGTTCAGAAAACCTGCCCTTTTTATAGCCCTTAGAGGGAGTATTGGCGAGTGCTCCCTTGGAGATTCCCTTGTTGTACTGAGGGACTGCACCGCTCATTTTGGGAGTGACAGTGACACCTGGAGAGGCGTGATTGGGAGATCTAAACCCGCCCGAGATCTAAACTCGAGCAGTGTTTTGTTATTGGACTTCTGTGCCCGTCACGGATTGTCCATAACGAACACCATGTTCAAGCATAACGGTGTCCACATGTGCACTTTGCACCAGGACACCCTGGGCCACAGTTTGATGATTGACTCTGTGGTCGTGTCATTGGACTTACGGCCACGTTTTGGACACTCGGGTGAAGAGAGGGGCAGAGCTGTCAACAGATCAAGTTGATTCCGATAGTGGGAGAAGATGCCCAGTCAAACTTGGCAGACCCAAACGCGCATTGTGAGGTTCTGTTGGGAACATCTGGCGGAGTCCCCTGTCAGAAGCAATTTCAACTCACACCTCCAGGAGAGCTTTGACCATGTTCCGAGGGAGGCAGCGGACATTGAGTCCGAATGGGCCATGTTCCGTGCCTCCACACATTAAGGCGACGAATCAGAGCATTGGCCGTAAGGTGGTCGGTGCCTGTCGTGGCGGTAATCCCAGTACTCGAAGGTGGACACCAGTGGTTAGGGATGCCATCAAGCTGAAGGAGTCCTATGAGGTCATTTCGGCCAATTGGACTCTGGAAACAGCTGACAGGTACCGGCGGTCGCTGAGGCAAAAGCCTCAAACATGGGAGGAATTCGGAGAGGCCATGGAAAACGACTTCCAGGCACCTTCAAAGAGGCACATACGAGACAGCAAGTGTTGTTTAACAGATTATGACATCGTCAGCCTCAGAAACTTACCATACATAAGTATTTGCTCTTCAAATGTAGTAAATTAAAGCTTTTTAACGTGATAATGCGACAAGATATTTTGTGTGGCATGTTTTGCAGTGTGTAAAAGTTATATCTCATAAACGTCAGACATGTTTGTTTTGGGTTAAGCACGGCTGCGCAGTCAGAAGGAAAGTGGGCGGGTTACGATCGCTACATGCTGGCTGCAGGCTGCAATAGTCCGAGCCAGAGGTGCTCTGATTTTGTGATCGATGCGGAAAGGTATTTAGAGGATTTTTCACTGAAATCTGCCAAGGAAATCTGCCAATACCAATCGGTCGCCATTTAGAGCATCCCAAATATTAATAAACAAAAAATTTCCTGAATACATTAATTCCTTGTACAGTGCAGTTAAT
>QODF01000060.1:2169262-2172772 GCA_024372805.1 Oostethus manadensis | reverse complement strand
GTCTTCGGCGTCTCACTCTTTTAGCCAAAACAAGAGCTAGATCTACTGCAGATACTAAAAAAAATGGCAGTAGATCAGCAGGAGTGGTAGTTTTTATGTTTAACAGCTCTTCACGGGTGTAAGAGCACGCTGACACACCATTTACGAACAAAAACAAACAAAACATAGAGCACGTAGTCACCAGGGCGACCATCCGCGGCGCCATCTTGGATCACCACACCTGACCTCGCCTGCGAGCCCCTCCCCCACGCCTGGCTCCAGGGTGAGGCCCCGGTATCCCACGTCCGGGCGAGGTGTGGTCACTCCTCTTGTTGTTTTTTATAGGGTCTTCTGAATCACTCAGTCTGGCTCGTCACCTAGAACTTGTTTGCCTTGGGAGACCCTACCAGGGGGATAAATCCCCCGACAACATAGCTCTTAGGATCACTCGGGCACTCAACCCCCTCCACCGCGATAAGGTGGTGATTCACGGAGGGGCATGTTAGAACATTACAAATAGATTTTTAATGTTCATGTTAGAACAATAAAAATCTATTTAGGACGTTCTAAAGGGCGTTGAAAAGTTTTTTTTAATGTTTTTTTTCAGTATGATATGTGATTCAAATCATTCTACAAAATTTGGTTGTAATAGCAAGCCAACAAATAAAGTTATGCACGTTTGAAAAATTCAGAAATGTGAAATTCGCGCCCACAGGAACTTTAATGTAAGTAGTTATTTGACCGCTAGGGGCGAGTCGATTACATCATATTTGCTACGAGTCAGAATCAGCTGAGGTGGTCAACATTAAGTCAATTGATGAAGAAAGCAGTGATTTCGAGGGTGTTTTTGTTCATAGCAAGTCACATTTGGAGGTTTGAACCAGTCGTACACCAGGAACATGAGAATGAAGACGCTTCCAGTGATGATGAAAGGAAGGAAGAAATAGAAGAAGATGATTGCCCTGAATGTGCAGAAAAAAATGACTGGCAAGTCCCCATCTTTTTTGTTTACATACGCAAACAGTATATGTACATAATTTGGTAAACCGTCGTAGCCTAGCTCGTTTTTTGAAAGCTTGCAGTTTTTTTATTCATGACAAGCCACAGTCGATTACTAATTTTTAAACGGTGTGCTCCACAAAAATTGGGGACAATTTCAATGTGTTGTTCTGACTATTCGCCAGTCATGGCAAAGGAGGACGAATATGAACCTATCAGCTTATAAATCGATGAACTGAATCAATCAGCTGGAAATGCATAGTACCACGTACCATCCTTTTCTTTTGCACCTTTTGTGCAGTTTGGAGCTGCACAATAAACAATTTTTTGCAATATCAAATAAAATCACGTGAAAATAGAGAATGTCCAAAGCACAATAAAAGCACGCTGTGATTGTGTGCCCTATATGGTATGCATTTGTCTGTGTCAGATCTGACGTCACGCGTCGGGAATTGTCGAGTGAACCCGATCATTCCGAGTGTGTCGGACAATACAAGTTCATCTGCTAGGCTTTCTTTTAATCAAAATTCCTTAGTAAAAACACAATAAAAGGGTTGTAAAATCAACTTCTGATTATTTCCATTAAAATGCTCTTAAAATTCTACATTAGATGCATTTTAAAAAAATTTGCCTTTCTTTGCCCTTACAACATTGAGAGCCCTGTAGACAAAAACAACCCCCTATAGTCACTTTTACTCTCCTATTCTCTGTTTACATCATATTGCGCTTGTAATGGGATCACAGCAGGGCCAAAAACAGTTGCCATTACTGATGCCTAGTGACCAAAAAACTGCATATAAATTCTTTCAATATTTTTAGAGTAATAATAGGCCATAGTCAACCACAAAACAGCAATCATTATTATTTTGAAAACCGCAATGTGGTGAGGGAATATTTGAACCGCTATTTAGCAAGGGATGACTTGAATGATTGAATGAATACTGAATGATTAGTGTTTACATCCCTGCAAGTTCCAGGATTTATTGGCAAATTTGTACACGGGATTAAGAGAACTTGATAGACATCCAACAGAGTAAAAACTCCAGCCAACAAGAAATAGTGACACTCAGAAGGTCACACTGACCTTTTGTAGTTGCTTATATCAGATGTGATTAATAGTTTCCCTGAAGCAGGAAGCATTGGCATACTGAAAAATGTCTGCATATACACTCACATATTATTGTTGCGTTGTCACAATGTTTGTCAATATAGGCCTACTGTTTATGAAACATGTAAAATACGGGATTTATACATGTTCAATATTGAATGATCTGTCATATCATAGAGTTCTCCAGGCTAAGGTCATAAAATTATATCTACCGATTTGTACAGTAAAGTGTAGACAAACCCTAAAAGAGAGTGCACTACTTCATGCAATCCTCAGTTTGGTTTGCCTTAATGCTGCACTACAAATGCCTTATAGTGACAGCTTTCACACAACAATAGATTGAATACTACTAAGCTTTATGTTTACAATATTTAAGTAAACACTATTTAAAAAATAAACCGCATGTTTGCAAACAAGTAATGTAGTGAAATATGCACTTGCTGGTACTTGAAATGTATTGATGTAAAATATTGGTGTCTGAGGATGTAGTTTACAACGGTGGGCGATAACTGGACTGTATTATTCCTTTTGTTTGTCTTTAATATACATTTAGAATTGTTTTTTGCATGTAAAACTATAATTGTAAAAGTACAAAAAAAAACTTTTTTGCGTTGACATTTTTGAGAGTTGCTCACTGGTGACATCATAGATGAGCGATGGCGCTGACTTCCGGTTCCTGTTTCCATGTAACGGCAAGCTAACAGGACGCTAACAAGGCCGCTTTGCAAAAAAAATAAATGAACACCACAGTTAACAGCGAATGTTCTAAAAACCTGTTAAGCGTAGTGCACGCAAAAAGAGGTTGCACTAAACTTATACTGTGATTCCCATATAGTAACAAAAGGAGATGAAGCTGCAAGTTCACTATCAATTAAGAACATTAACTACTCTTCCATGACAGAGGAATTCTAGCATGGCAAGAACTCATAGATAAATGAAGAAACAAAAATAAGGCAGGGATGAATAATCAATAGTGTTTGACCCCTATCACATTTGGTCAAAAAATATTCCTGTGAGTTCAAGTAGATTTGAATGTGTAAATCACCAAAGAAAATTGAGGAGATTAGGTCATCATTCATAAACAATTGGCTAAATAACTTTAAAAAAGCAAGACACCTTTGTTTGAAACCTTTCTGTCCCCGTGACTGTATTTATTAAAAAAAAGCCGGTACATTTCCGAGGTAAAATTAGCTTGAGAATAAGCCATCTGTCATCAAAACTCATGCTCCATTTGCTACCTTTCACCCATTTTCCTTCCCTGGAGCCTTTCTTATCAATCAATGTGGATCTTAAGGCCAGGCAAGAAATGAGACACTCCATTCACCTTGTGCTGCTTGATTGTGTATATGCGTGCGTGCGTGCATGCATGTGTGTGTGTGTGTGTGCGTAGGCTCCAAAAAGGATGATGCAAAAGTGCAAAACAA
>QODF01000060.1:2004262-2164262 GCA_024372805.1 Oostethus manadensis | reverse complement strand
TTTATTTTATAGGTCAACCAAAGGTCATGCAGCCCCCCATTTTCTCCAAATGAAACCAAAATAATCCCATTTGTTTGTGCTGCGCTTGTGCTGTTTTGTGCAATTGCAAATTAACTTTTGTGCTACTTTCATTTTTGAGATATTAAAGTTTTGAGCTATTTCATAATCGGCCCGTCAACAAGCTCTGAATGAAACCAAAATAGTCACATTTTGACCGTCCTTGTGCTATTAGATTCAGTTGAAATGAAATTGTTGACAAGTGAGTGACCTCAGTTGACCTTTAATAAATGTGTAGTAACTCCAAAACGAACGCGGCACAAATCTTAATTTTAACTGCGCAAAACTCCACTAAATGAGACGAAAAAAATGAGACTATTTGAGCAGGTTGGGGGGCCACCTTCACACCTGTCACACACCTTTAATGGTTAATATCTCAAACAAAAGCGGCACAAATGATGGTTTCAACTGAACCTAGTAGCCCAAACAAGAACAGTCAAAATGAGACCATTTTCGTTTCATTCGGAGCTTGCTGACAAGTGAGTGACCTCAGTTGACCTTTAATAAATAACTCCAAACCGAATGCGGCACAGATCTTAATTTTAACTGCACAAAACTCCACTAAATGAGACAAAAAAAATTTGATTATTTCGGTTTCATTCGGAGCATGTCGGGGGGCTACGGGACCTTTAAAAAACGCGTAATATCTCCAAAACGAAAGCAGCAAGAAATTTGATTTCAACTGAACCCAACACCACAAACAAGGACAGTCAAAATTAGACTATTTTGGTTTCATTCAGAGCTTGTTGACGGGCCGATTATGAAACAGCTCAAAACGTTAATTGTTAATATCTCAAAAATGAAAGTAGCACAAACGTTCATTTTAATTGCACAAAACAGCACAAACGCAGCAGAAACAAATGGGATTATTTTGGTTTCATTTGGAGAAAATGGGAGACTGCGTGACCTTTGGTTGACCTATAAAAGAAACTGTGCACAAAACAAACTACTTGCACAAAACAGCACAAACAAATGAGACTATTTGAGCTTTGATCTTGAGTTTTACGCAGGTTGGGGGGCCAACTTCACTCAGGTCTAAGTGAAGGACACTCCTGAACAATGAATTCATTATACCCATCCCTGTATTGAGGACAATTCCTGTCAAGCACATCCTTTAAAAAAAGGACACAAATGTTGAAGGTCAGGTAATGCTAATATGAGAAAGTACATAGCTTGTTCTTTTGTCAACTTATTTGGCCCATCCACACATACATCTGTTGGAGAGAACAGTGATAAATGTGCAAGTTGTCGGGAAGTAAATGGTAGTATTGAGTTGCGGTCTACCCAAAGGTGTCAAGACAGGCACAAGGCTAATTTTCGCCAGCAAGGATATAATGGGGTCTGTGTGCCTATTTGTTAGTAACTGTGTGTTTGTGTGAACGCAGCCACCTTTGTCCATGTTCCACCTGGCACAGTGGATTTGGTGCAATTAATCATAGTTAAGCAAGACCTGCAGTGGACTGCCCAACACATTCCAACATGTACAAACACCAAGCTTAAAGACATGATGCACACAAGATGTTTTTGTGAAGAAACGTAGCGGAGAGTTAAAAAAATAATTTATATTAAATACAAGTAGGGAGTCCCTAATGAGACTGCTGCCCCCCTGACCCGGACCCAGATAAGCGGAAGAAAATGGAATGGAATGGATAACAGTAAATAATAAAATAACTAAAATAATTTCAAACTTGATTCAAAAGACTGGGAACTTGTGTAAATCTACAACTTTCATTAAATTGTCCTTAAGTTCCTTGGACTGCCCCAATCTTCTGAGTCAATTCATTGAGTGCTGTCAAAAATATTTTCATGCTGTCAAGAGACACTACCAGATGTAGTCAATAATGATCAACTAATAAGGCCTGGTCTTGGACATCACGGAACCTTCGGCACCACGTCTAATATTTAGGTGACATACATTTTAGCTGAGCCTGTTGGTGTATTTCTGACCATGTGTAAATTAGAGAAAATCAGAAATAAATTTGTATCCCGCATTGAAGAAGTATGTTATGGATAAAACAACTGTTCGATCCAACGTAAGGGGCTAAAATTAATTAAACACTCATGCATGTGAAGAGTGTTCCTCAAAATATATAATCTTCCTGAAAAACATGTGGCACTGTTTAGGTCAGGGGTCTCAAACTTGCAGCCCGCGAGCCATTTGCGGCCAAGGATGGGGAAGTCGGACTGAAAGCGTCGTGTGTAGTGGCCCCCATCCACTGCCATGTTAAATGGAAAAAAGGAAAAGAGCTTGGATTTTTTTTTTTTTTTTTTTTAAATCTCGGAGTGGAATTGATGTCAGGGTCATTTATAGGGCTGCACCGTTCCTTGTACATCGGCTAAACACGACACCCCAAGTGAATGAAAATACTTTGTATTTCACAGACCAGAACATGTCTTTTTCTAAACAAATGTGGCTCAGCTATGTGAGAAGAAGTGCTGCCAGGTCCCTAGGAGCAGAAAGTAGGCTAGAGAAGCCATTTTCAGAAAAAGCCGTTGATTGAGGATAAAGAACTGTAAAATGTAACTGAAAACTGAAATGTATTACTGATATAAGTACTTATTAGTTCTTAATTTGTTTATGTATTTGTTCATTGAGTGACTCACCTTCTCACCTTCGTGTTACGCATCAAAACCACGGAACTTGAGCCAAACCTGGACTACATACTGCAGTCAAGATTCCAGTATCACCCTTCACATTGGTGCAGGCAAGATATTTGTTAAGTCCTCTGAGTTGAATAGATTCTTAAATCTCGGTAAATTTATTCTTTTGTGATGGTCAAAATCACAGTTTAAATATGCTGTGATCACTGTTTTAATCTCAATACAAACACTAAAACACCCCTTCCAAAGTAAACATGTTAAAATGGCCATAAAACGCTGTCTGAACCTCCTCTGATGGTGTGTGAATGGAAGCTAGCGCACTGAGCTTAATTTAGCATGCTGGTGCCGCTGTGTGTGTCTCTGGCTGTAGAAAAACATTTTTACCGCTTTGTGTTTTACCGCTTTAATGTGAGGAGCGTTTTACAATGCCCAATGACGACGAACAGGTTCTGTTCAGCTTGTCTTAGACATTCAACAGGTACTTGTCAACTGACATTCTCAGCACAGAGAACACACTTCCGTCTTCAAAATAAAAGTGCCATTTGCACAATGTCATCTAACTCTGTAAACAAAATAAGTGTGTTAGAAAAAATATTTTACATATGTAGTTGGAACTGCACCAGTGACTAAATCATCTTTAATCACAAGCACAGGCATTAGTTTGTTGCAGACTTTGTAGCAATGTGTGCAAAGGTTGACATCCCATTTAAAACGTTACCCAGGCTACATAATTTCTCAATTACTGGGCAAATTTGTACATTGACGTACTGCATCAAGAAATGTAAGAATTTTTGCATTTGATCAACAGGCATTTTATTCACTTTTTATTTGCAATTTCTCCAGGAGATTAGTAAAATATCCACCTGTATATGCTGGTAAAAAAATAAGTGTACAATGTAACAAAATGGAATTCAAAAAAACTGAATGTGGAAAGGATAAAACAGATAAGGCTATTACCAACTGACGATGATAAACTTGTCGTGTGCGGATTCTTGGCTGTCGGACAGCACTAATGGAAGGAGCTCTGACTCTGGAGGCAAGATAGAAACCTTGCGATTGTGGAACAATGCAGTTATAAACTTTTGAAAACTCTGAATCAGGCTTGCATTCTATGAAACACGTGCAATAAACCACAGTGATTACCATGTGGCCATCAACTGAGACATCTGTATAACTCAAAATTGGACATCTAGTACCTCTCAGAATCACGGCTTTACAGCAACTCCCAAGCTAACGTGTTATAGGTCATGGGGTACAATAGGTTTAGAAGAGATAGGCATAAAATATACCAGAGTTTCCGCTGCATGTAATTATCGTGACACAGCACCACGACTAAATAAACGTTGTCACACCTTCAAAATTATTTATATTATTTTTAATTATTATTATATATTTACGTGCACATTGACAAAAATTACTGTGAATTTAAAATAACAAAAAAATTCACTGTGCTTGATTTTGATAAACATGCACCAGAATGACCTGTCTGCCCTGTTAGCATATGTGTGACCAGACAAAAGTAAGCAACAGGTCTTTGTTCAAAATGTTTCTTACTATCAAGAGAAGGAAAAATAATCTGTAAAATGTGTAGTCAATTGACAACAGCTGGTGCACGCTACGCTTACCTATGCCAGCATGTGTGTGATCGCTCAAGCTTTAATCTCCTTCGCATGTCAAATGTATGCATATGACACCACCATTTATCCACGGACAAAAACTAAGGGTTACAACGCTAAGGAATTTTCATCTTCAGTGGTATCTGTACAAAACTGGTTAAAGAAGTCATGTCTACACGTCAATCTTAATAAAAACTATTTGTTTTTCTTTTTGTAAAGCCTAAAAACAAAAAAAACTGGAGCCACCTGTTGCAGTGGTAGCAGAGTACACATTTAGGCATTGTTATGAACTACAAGCTTACATTTAAATCACAAATGCTCAAACAAAAATAAAAAAGCAGGTTTTAAACCAATCAGAAATAGATAAACGGCTGAAGCTTCAAATAGATACCTGTGTCATGATTCTTTCACACATTCACTACTGCCTGCCCAGTTGGACACAAACTTGTAAACCCACTTCCAACCAATTTAAGTTGTATGTATGCGTGTATGTAATTTATGTATGAGAGATGTCCCGATCCACGTTTTTTGGCTTGCCAATCTGATCCCATACCAATCCTTTTTTTAATAATTGACTTTTGTTACAAACATGAATTTGTGGAATTAAATAAAGTTATTATGAAAGCTCTTCAAAGCCTTAAAAATAATGCAACCAAAATATTGCTGAATTTCCTTTTTACACAGTATGACCAACAATATTGTTTGGCTTTTGTCTCTGAGAGTCAGGCCCCTGATGAAAATAACAGTCCATCCAATAAAAGATAATATTGGAAAATAGGGCATGCAAAATACTGTAGCGACAGTTATAGTGTTGCTGTTGTTTAGTCTGTGGGCTATAGAGGGCAGTGGTGTTCCGCATGCTGGTTAGAGAAAGCATTTAGAGTCAAGTGCGTGGAATAAAAACTAGGACGTGTCACTGCACTATGCTCACTCTCAACGCAATTGTAATTTATTGACAGTCTCTAGTAACAACCATTGGTAACAGCAGCACTTCCAGTGCGAGCTCCAGGCACCATGGCAGAGAAGTCATGGCGCAGTGAGAGGATTTACTAATAAAACTGGATAAATTAATGGGAAAAAGCTGTATCAGGTGTGTAAAAAAACAGAATATGCAGAAGACTAGGTACTCAACTGCTACTGTTAAATAGAAGTGGCATAACTGTTCAACTACTGTTGAATTTACTATTACACAATTTACATAAATGACAAATACTACATTTCTTGTTACCATAAGGGAGAGTTTTGGTTTTTTTATTGTCTGCTCAACTACTGTGTTTACTGTTCTTCACACTATACTACTGTTTACTGCTAAGCATAAAACTCCAGAAACGGTTTTATTCTCTGCACTCTCACATTCAATGCCACTCCCAGAGCAACTCTTCGCATCTTCCTCCATCTTTGACACAATTGTTCTGTGACCAGTACCACTCTAACAGCTGTTTATTTCAGATCCATTTCCATTTCTCCTCTCCTTGTGCCTGTACTAACTTGCAATCTTTTGCTTGGTTGCCCTTATTTCCGCCCTATAACTTTCTCTCTTCTTGTCTCATCTCCTCATCACTCCACCACACTCCTATACCTTACTATGTAGTCATCCACAGGCCTCTTCATTCTGTCTCGTCCTTGTCACCTTCCCTTCTTGCCTATCACCCCCACACAGACACAAAATTTAATGTAGGGCGGAATCATGATGAGACAAAGGAGCAGATGAATAAAACAGCGGAACTGATGGAAGTGGTGACTGCACATGGGGGACCCACACCCGTGATTTATAATGCAGGGTGAGGATTCAAACTCTGATACAGCTCCAGCTCAGTGCTAAGAAACAACCCTAAATCTGCAGTATGGTTAAAAAAAAAAAAAAAAAAGGAGACATATTGAATGAAAGCATACTATCTTGAATTCAGGACCGCCAAGTGATTTCTAATTGGCTTTACTAAGAGTGAACAAGGAAAAATGGAGGAAATCAATTTCCCATTTGGGGCAGGTACCGTGATCTATTGAAGGGCAAACCCCAAGCAAAGACCCCATCAGAAGAGGGGAGGCTCAACTTTTTATAAACCACACACAAACCCTTTACTGCATACTGAACAGTGTATTTACAGCAAAGAGTTGGGAGATCATGACAGAGGCATTTTAATCCTATGACTTCAATTAACCTGCGGTGAAGACATCTGCTGCAGACGACAATTAAGGCTCTAAAATGCGGGTTAACCTAGCGAGACCCCCAGAAAATTGCTGATTCAACTGGTCTTATTTACTTCAGTTTGAGCATTAACTTCCCAGATTTCATAGCATTCACTTTTTAGGAGCAGTTGACTTTTTTGCATACTCACTTGATACCTTGATCACATGTTAAAAATGTATTTAGTCATGGATGTTAGTTAAACATTCAAAATCCCATTTTACTGTCACTTTTTCCGGTCTGGTGGTAATAATTTACAATTTTAGAGTTGAAATGTAAAAGCCAAACTCTCCAGAATAAACTACATTCTAATGATGACTATGATGATGCTTATAACATTATTACCCAATAAATGATTTCTAAATACATATATAAACATAAGTATACCTGTCGAGTTATTAAACGGTTTATGAATACAAAATTAATTAATCATGATCAATCACCATTTGCACCTATGACTGAAATATGCTATAAGCTGCTGCATTTTATTAATATAAAGATAAATGTCAGGACACAAGTATACATATATGTATCAACAGCTCCAAATGAAATGGAAATTTAAACCAAGTCAAAAGATACCACACGTCTGATCATCTATGTGCCAAACACCAGTCTCTCACAGTGGCAGAACATTTGTGAATCACACTTAACCATGTGATTATGAGCAAGAAAGGGTTGCATTACAAAACACCACATA
This sequence comes from Oostethus manadensis, assembly GCA_024372805.1. Classification (NCBI taxonomy): domain Eukaryota; kingdom Metazoa; phylum Chordata; class Actinopteri; order Syngnathiformes; family Syngnathidae; genus Oostethus; species Oostethus manadensis. The sequence goes on along the minus strand of QODF01000060.1, from coordinate 2,157,106 downwards.
AAATAATTTGAATTCATATTTTGAGTGTTTTTTCCAGGTATTTTCAAGTGAGGCAAAAAAAAAAAAAATAGTACCTTCATAGTAAGAGTTACATAGTCCTTTGAACACATCATCTCAACAGAACCTTGCCAGCACAGAGAACACAGTTCTAGTTAAGACCTGCTCTGAGATAAAGAAAAGAGAAGGTGTGTTGTTTATGTGAGTTACTGTACATTATTTTTACCAATGATTTTGTAAACACTGTTCAGTGTTAGTGTTCAGACATTGAAGGCGAGGAAAATGACAACATTCAGCCTTTCCAGAATATGTACCACAAAACATGCAATAAGGATACGACACGACCATGACAACACCATAGTTAAGATCCAGCCATTAGAACCCAAATGCACACTACCCATCGCACAGAGGACCTGAACTGGGGGTCTTGGACAAACTTATAAAATTGAATTGTCTAAATGTTTTCTTTGACTAACAAAAACAAACCTTGGAATGAATAAATACCGTACATTAATTATAATACTGTTAATACTGTATCAACACATAGAAAACATAGTAAGCAGACTCCAAACCACAACATTTAAAGATAAGAAGACAGTGGTGTTGTCAAGGACCATTGACTACACATGAATGGATGCAGAAGGACCAAATATGTCTTCAACGTGGCCACTTTAAAATCAGACATAATGAGCAGTAGTACAATGAGTGTCTGTCCAGATTTTGCTGGGGTTGTTTATGTGAAAGAAAGTAACTCAACCTCAATGATGGTGACGTCAAGTTATATATTGCGCTTGTCCTGCATCGGTCATAGGTAATACGTTTTAATATAAGTTGATATATTTCGCCTCAAAGAGCACAAAAAAGGCTTATTGTGGCCCACAGACAAAATCTAATTGCTGCATCATTACAACACACAAGGAAGACAGCACAGCCAGACAAAGGATCTGGCAACCTCATCCAATTTAAGTTAGGCTGAGGTGTGGACAAAATCAACACATTAAATTTTCAGGAGTGTTTCAGGAGAAACATGCTCCGAAAGATATTTGTTGGAACTCAAATTAATGATTTTTTTGTTGTCATTAACCACTAACCATTTATTGTTATTGCAGTAAGTCTCTGGATGGATTACACAATACATTACACTTGTCCTGTCTTCTAAAATCACAAATACTACATTTTAGCATCAAGTTTGTGTATTTCTAAACAGCCTGTAACCCTCCCCAAGCTTGTCAATGCTTATTGTTATTGTACAAAATATTATCAGGTACATGGTTCAATAGAGCGGGATTCCAATAACAATAGTAACAGCTTAAATTCTATAGCATTCTTCTTAAGCTGTCCTTGTTTATCTACAGTATAATAATGTAACACTTCCCATTAGCCCTTAAATTATTCAATTATATAAAATGTGGAAATTCTGATTTCACAGGAGACTGCAGGCACATCTTCTCCAGTTATTGGTAATGATTCCATCCATCCACCATATTTTAGAGTCTTTACAAAAAAATTTAATCTTTAGGATACCTCCCCGACCCTAGTGAGGATACAAGGCATAGAACATGAATGGATATATTATTTTATAATACTTGTTTAAACATTAATTTGTAAAATGCTGTTACAAAAGATATTTTCCCATTGATGTATTAATGTCATACCTTATCTCCTAAGATACTGAAACCATATATCCTTGTTGTGTTTTTGTGCAGTCCTACAAACGCACTCAAAACTACACATCAAGATCAGCACAACCAAACTAATATTCCAAGAAGCCCGGTGAGACACTAGTTGGAGGCAGACAATTTCTCTTACCTCCAGTATGTTCCTAAATGAATTCTACTGAGGCTGTGATGGGGACAGGGAGGGGGTTTTCAGGTAGAGGGGGTAGTCAGACTATCGTGGCAGAGGGAAGATGCAGAGACCTTAAAGAAGCAATCAAAAAAGTGAAAAGGAAAAGACGCAGCATCAGTGAGTTGCTGAAAAAGGAAAGGAAATAGGAAGAGAAAGGCAAGGGCATTTCTCACCAGCAGTGAGTTAAAAAAAAAAAAAAAGGAAAAGGCTGATAAGCAGTCATGTCTAATTTTGATCTACATGCTTTTAAAAAAAGAGAGCATGTCACAAATATAGTCAATGAAATCTTCAGTTACTTTACAACGCAATGTATTATACAAGCGCAAACCATCAAGAAGCCAGAGATAATGTCAAATAAATGACTATATGCTCAATGTCAGTTACATTAAATTTAAATATTTGAAACCATTTGTAATGAAAATAATAAAAACAGTTCAGGGACAGAGTGTCTTTGTTGGATCATTCGTATCCTCAGGCACACGGCAGCAGTGCACATTTTGCAACACATAACTCAAAAATGATTGCCACTGTCATCATGGCATAAAGGAGGTCAGAACTAGACTTTGAAGAGCACTGACCACTACAGCATCTAACTGGTCCAGTGGGATATTTAACATTTGCATAAAAGACAGTGTCCTATTGCTAAGCACCTAATTAGATTATCTATTTAGCCTAAGGTTAGCGATACACTACCGAATCTTGAACAGAAGGCTGGGTCATCTAACAAGTCAGGTGAAAATTTTGCATTTTCAACAAATGAAGTAGTAGGTCCATTGCCTGTCTCCATCTTCCCATTGATGGTAACCCAATAAGAACCCTACAAAATAGGCTCTCTTAATCTTATTACAGAAATTGATCTTGATCTTTTTCTGATTCTGAAATAGCTATAATGTACATTTACTTTACTGGGGTGTTAATATCTTTCCTGGTGGCTAGATACTGTAGTTAAACTAGCTAGCACTGACTAATGCTATTTACAGCCATTCTCAACTTTAGCCGTGGTCGTCATTGACAGCCCAGAAAGAGCAGCTCGTAAAAGTTTTGCTAGCAGTTCAAAGCAAACATCAGCGGAGAGACGGCTGGCATCTGAAACACTTGTTAGTTGGGACACTTGTACGCCAAGCACCACTGCATTTGATAAGAGCATTACCTGCAGTACTTCATTCTCCAGGCGACATAACCCGTGACAATTCCAATCACAGCGACAGTAAACAAATAATTTTGGTCTTATTGGGAGAGCCATGGCTTTGAAGATGATTTCCAAAATCACATTATAATTTTCTTTGTTCATTTCTGCTCCATATTTGGTGTCCATACACTCACTGGCTCACTCCTCAAACAACGGTGTGGGCCGAGGATCAAACACAGGACGTGCTTACGTTAATCGCGTGTCAAAAAAATTAGTGCCGTTTAAGGACACTTCCATTAATCCATCAACTTTGACAGCCTTGATATATATGCAACCCGGGTGATTTTTATGTGTGATTTGTTGACGTGTGTTTGCGTTGGTCTTAGTAAAAATAAATTAAGTGTCAGTATCGCGTTACTTGGGGCCGCTCCCTCGAGACCTCTGGAGCTGCATGACTTCCTTTTATCATGGCGCGGCCTTACTGAGTTGAGTGTTCGTGTGGGGACGCTATCGCAGAGCAGCAAAACAGGTATGCAATAATCCGCCTAATGTTTACCGGTTTGTTCCCTGTAATTCTTTGATATTGACTGATACGCCTCTCAACTCGTAGGCGCCCCTACTCGTTACGGGATAAACTGCCACGGGGCGTTTAAATATTGAGGAACTGGTGAGTTCGTCTGTTTGTATGCTAGCTTGCTAATAGCCTGTAGCTGCTATGTTGTGTCAGCGTGTTGGAAACGGGACTAGGGACAAATAGTTTTTAGGGCGGGCGCTACACACATTTGTCCGGATGAATTGTTTGGTTGTTTATATGCGCTCGAATGTTTACAAGCTGTTAGAACCCCCCCCCCCCGCAGACCCACCACCTGCAGGGGCAAGCATAATGGTCCGGTGCATTGCGATTTGGGCAATGGTCGAGGGTGGGTGTCCAGGCGACCTGGTCCTCGGCGGCCAGATCTGGTTCTTGGGACATGGAATGTCACTTCTCTGGTGGGGAAGGAGCCTGAGCTTGTGGAACAGGCGGAGAGATCCCGACTATATATAGCTGCAGGGGAGAGGCGGGGAGCTGGTGTGGGCTTATTAATAGCCTATTATTAGCCCCCCGGCTTGGTGCCTCTGTGTTTAAGTCATCCCCAGTGGACGAGAGGGTTATTTCCCTACGCCTTAGGGCTGGGGAAAGGGTCCTGACTGTGGTTTGTGCGTACGCGCCTAACGGCAGTTCAGAGTACCCAGCCTTCTTGGAGTCCATTAGAGGGGTTCTGGAGAGCACCCCAGCTGGTGACTCCATAGTTCTGCTGGGAGACTTCAACGCCCATGTGGGCAACGACAGTGTGACTTGGAGGGGCGTGGTTAGGAGGAACGGCCTCCCTGACCTGAATCCGTGTGGTGTGTTGTTGCTGGACTTCTGTGCGAATCACAGTTTGTCCATAACAAACACCATGTTCAAACATAAGGATGTTCATAAGTGCACTTGGCACCAGGACACCCTAGGTCGCAGGTCGATGATCGACTTTGTGGTCGTATCATCAGACCTGCGACCGCATGTTCTGGACACGCGGGTGAATAGAGGGGCTGAGCTCTCAACTGACCACCACCTGGTGATGAGTTGGATTAGATGGCGGGGAAGGATGCCAAACAGACCTGGAAGACCCAAACGCGTAGTGAGGGTGTGCTGGGAACGTCTGGCAGAGTCTCCCGTTTGTCGAGTCTTCAACTCTCATATTGGATATTGAGTCCGAACGGGCCGGGATATTGAGTCCGAATGGGCCGGGATATTGAGTCCGAATGGGCCGTATTCCGTGCCTCCATTGCTGAGGCAGCCAGTCGTAGTTGCGGCCGCAAGGTGGTCGGTGCCAGTCGTGGTGGCAAGCCCCGAACCCGATGGTGGACACCGAACTCTCATCTCCGGCAGAGCTTCTCTTGCATCTCGAGGGAGGACCGGGATATTGAGTCCGAATGGGCCGTATTCCGTGCCTCCATTGCTGAGGCAGCCAGTCGTAGTTGCGGCCGCAAGGTGGTCTGTGCCAGTCGTGGTGGCAAGCCCCGAACCCGATGGTGGACACCGGCGGTTAGGGTTGCTGTCAAGCTGAAAAAGGAGTCCTATCAAGCATGGATGATGAACTCCTGGAGCAGCTGACAGGTACCGGTAGGCCAAGCGGCACGCGGCTTTGGCAGTGGCCGAGGCAAAAACTCGGGTGTGGGAGGAGTTCGGTGAGGCTATGGAGCACGACTTTCGGTCGGCCTCGAAGAGGTTCTGGCAAACCGTCCGACACCTCAGAAAGGGGAAGCAGCCCCCAGTTCACACTGTTTACAGTGCGGACGGGGGCTTGCTGACCACGACTGTGGATATAGTTGGTCGGTGGAAGGAATACTTCGAGGCCCTTCTCAATCCCACTGACATGCCTTCCATAGAGGAAGCAGAGTCTGAGGATACGTACGTGGACAGTTCTATCACCGTGGCTGAGGTAATTGGGGTAGTCAAATCACTCCCCAGTGGCAAGGCTCCGGGGGTAGACGAGTTCCGCTCAGAATTTCTCAAGGCTCTGGATGTTGGAGGACTGTGTTGGTTGACACGCCTCTACAACATTGCATGGAAGTCAGGAACAGTACCTCTGGACTGGCAGACCGGGGTGGTGGTCCCCATTTTTAAAAAGGGTGACCGGAGGGTGTGTTCCAACTATAGGGGGATCACACTCCTCAGCCTTCCTGGGAAAGTCTACTCCAGGGTGCTGGAGAGAAGGGTACGACCGTTAGTCGAACCTCGGTTAGAGGAGCTGCAATGTGGTTTTCGTCCCGGTCGCGGAACACTGGACCAGCTCTACACCCTTGCAAGGGTACTCGAGGGTATGTGGGAGTTTGCCCAACCAGTCTACATGTGCTTTGTGGACCTGGAAAAGGCATTCGACCGTGTCCCTCGTGGTGTCCTGTGGGGGGTGCTCCGGGAGTACGGGATTGATGGTCCGCTTCTACGTGCCATTCGGTCCTTGTACAATCGAAGCAGGAGCCTGGTTCGCATTGCCAGCAGTAAGTCGAGCTTGTTTCCGGTGAACGTTGGCCTCCGCCAAGGCTGCCCTTTGTCACCGATTCTGTTCATAATCTTCATGGACAGAATTTCTAGGCGCAGTCAAGGTGTTGAGGGAGTCCAGCTTGGTGACCTTAGGATCTCGTCTCTGCTATTTGCAGACGATGTGGTCCTTATGGCCTCATCAGGCTGTGACCTTCAGCGTTTACTGGAGCGGTTTGCAGCTGAGTGTGAAGCTTCTGGGATGAGACTCAGCACCTCCAAATCCGAGGCCATGGTTCTCAGTCGGAAACGGGTGGACTGTACCCTCCGGGTTGGGAGTGAGGTCTTGCCTCAGGTGGAGGAGTTGAAGTATCTCGGGTTCTTGTTCACGAGTGAGGGAAGGTTGGAGCGTGAGCTCGACAGACGGATCGGTAAGGCGACCGCATTACTGCGGACGCTGTACCGGACCGTCGTGGTGAAGAGAGAGCTGAGCCGGAAGGCAAAGCTCTCTGTTTACCGATCGGTCTACGTTCCCGCCCTCACCTATGGTCATGAGTTATGGGTCATGACCGAAAGAACGAGATTGCGGATACGGAAGCGGCAGAAATGAGTTTCCTTTGTAGGGTGGCTGGACTCACCCTAAGAAATAGGGTGAGGAGCTCGGCCATCCGGGAGGAGCTCAGAGTAGAGCCGCTGCTCCTTCACATCGAGAGGAGCCAGTTGAGGTGGCTCGGGCATCTAGTCCGGATGCCTCCCGGGCGCATCCCTGGTGAGGTGTTTCAGGCATGCCCAGTCAGGAGAAGGCCCCCGGGAAGACCTAGGACACGCTGGAGGGACTAAGTCTCACAGCTGGCCTGGGAACGCTTTGGTGTCCTCCCGGTGGAGCTGGAAGAGGTCGCCGGAGACCGGGAAGTCTGGACTTCCCTACTGAAACTGCTGCCCCCACGACCCGGACCCGGATAAGCAGAAAGAAAATGGAATGGAATGGAATTATTATTGTGCACTTTTCTATTTCTGCATATTGACTTAATAGTGCAGTATTGAATCTTTGAGTATTCTATAATTATTGTGATAAATGTAGATGTACTGATTTTGAACAATTTAATTTAGAGATTGTATGAAATATTTATTCAGTGTTTTTGATTGCCACGTTCACATCTTCTGTATTGAACCGTTATTCATCAAACCTCCCATTTAACCAATGGACTGAGCGATGGCGAGCTGGCCGAAACACAGATCTTTCCACTTTCCACTTCTACAGTGCGGTAGGAGGCAGTGTTGACTGCTTGGCCCACACAACACCCTATCTGTCCGCCTACAACCCCCAAAAACCTGGACTATTTACACACCATAAACTGATATATATTGAACACTCGTTTTTCCCTCCAATTGTAAATACTGTATATATTGTAAATATACTAATACACCAAATTCTGCTGCACCACAAACCCTGCCTGTTTTGAACAGGGGTCCATTTCCCTCTAGATAGATGAATATTACTCTTCTGATCTGATTATTTATAATATAATATTATGATATATCCCTACTTTCCATAATAAGCAATATAGTAACTCCTTACCCACCAAAAATGGTGTCACATATATATGTATGTGTGTATATATACATATACACACACACCTTATATTATCATAGGAAATGTGAAATCACTATTGAGCAAAATCGACAAGCTGGGTGTGGCATGGGCTCTACAGTATGAGCGAACTACAACTCTTGCTTGTTGGTTCAGTGTCGCCGGTGAGCGATGGAGAATGAGGAGAGAGGAGAGAGACTGGTCAAAACGTTACAACAGTCATCCCTAACAAGCAGCAGCTCAAAGATTTTATTGGTGGTGCACATTTATGGAGTTACATTTGTGCCTTAATTTTCAGATAGAACGGCAGATTTTGAGCGAGAAAAGCAGATTTTGGCCATATTAACGTGCAATAACTAATGTTCTGTGCTCAGTCACATTGCCGCACTGTGTCACTCGACCCCTCTGCATGCTGCTACTCAACATTTTTGCTAGTGTGGCGAGGCTGGTACGTGCGCTGGTATACCAGTTGGGTTTTGGGGAATAGTCTCTTGAGTGGAGCTTGCGGCTTGCGCCCTGGAGGGCAGCAAGGCGTACGGGCGTACTTACTGGTCAATGCCTGTTGGTCTCTGAGGGTACTGATGTAATAATACATTTATTGGAAACCCGTGATTGAAGCTGTGAAATTGAAACCACAAAGAGGCGCGGGGTATATGCAATATGTAATTTCCCCATTAGCTGAAGTGCAGCATAAAGAGTTCTAGCTTTCTAGAGTTCTAGTTCAAGCAATTCCACCTCAGCGTCTTAGTTTTATCCACTTTATCCCATGGCTGGCCAGACGTTTTCCAACAAGGGCCACATACTGAATGTCGGGGGCCATTCTGAGATTTATAATCTTATAAGGCTAAAAAACAGTGTACGTACATTTAAAAGACAAAGGTTTCTTTAAGTATTAGTATCATTATTTCAGGATTTTATCATTACATGATGTATTTTTGCTCTATTTTTAAATGTTTTCTATTTTTTGTGGCCAGTCAATAAAAACGAATATATATATAGCACCCCAACGCAAATTGGTATCACACAACGAAAGAGTGTTTCCAGGTTTTGGCTTCTAAACACTATCACCATCACTTCCTGGGATTTGTGGAGGTGCTCTGCACTCATCGATCTCTACCCCGACGTGTCGCCTTTCGCAGCCATTTGTATTTGATTACAGAGTAAACATGTGACACATCCAGTATACTGTAAATACAAATATGACTCATTGAGCTCTTAGTGTTTCAAATGAAGTGCAGAAAAATTATACCATTAAATTACGAATGTCATTTTCATTGTAAAAAAAAAATTCTAATGTAATCCTTTGATGAACTGCATTTTTAGCTATGTGTAAATATTTCACCCTGTTACCCAATGTTAAAGGACGAATGTAATGTTTAATAACATTATGTCAGGTATTAATTGGGACACACATTCAGGACAAGACTGATTACAGATTTTAACCATTAAATGAAGTTACGTATTAGACTGGCTAAGTAGACAGTAGACTTTCTTTTTCTGGTGCAAAAGCTGACTAAAAGGTACAGATTGCATATATAGGAACATGCACAACTGTGCCAAGGTAACAAGATAATGCAGTATACACGATCAAGAAGATCAAAACATACTGTATTAACCATGCCCTTGTGTACACTAAATGCATACCACAGACCCAAGGGTTCTAACATGAAATCCTACATATATTTCCATATATTTGTCTAAGATACAAGGTCAGCCTATGCAAGGTCATGTGTACCGGGTTCAGTAAAGGTTTTTTTTGCTCCTATTGAAGGCCTATTTTTCTGCATGAGCTCAATTACTCTCACTCATACTTATCACATTTGTTACAGCTCATCTGTGCTGCAGCAGTGGCTCCACACTGGCACCTGTTGATGAAAAACAGCATAGCACAGTCACAGCCCACAGCCACACTGGGGCACCGAGACACATTCTTTCACAATCTAGCTATTTATGCGAGGACTTAACTCACTTGGCTTGCTATATTGTTATAAAACTTGCTTTGCACTGTACTAGCAGACCTCCATTGGTGTGGATGCTTGTCAAAGCTATTACTAATACAACTTTGACATTACTTTCAAAATAACAAATTGACATCAGAGGACGCTGGATCAAAAAAAAAAAAACTGAATTATGCCACGCGTGTAGCACATTTCCAAGTGAATTATGCAAAGACATTATTAATACTCCTTGTGACTGGTAAATCAGAGTGATGAAAAAGGAGAAACTGTCAGCAGTTCTTGCATAATATCACTGTAAAGCTACATTTGGAAATGAGATGACTGCACAATAAAATGTCAAACAAATGCAGTAACAAGCAGCGCCAGCAGGCCTAATTACAGCTGTCAACACAAAAGTGGGAAAAGGTGAGTTAAACCAATCTCAACTTTGAGACTCAGATAAAGCAACTACCAGTGGGAATGGAGAAAATAGACTGACCAGTAATTAAAATGTGGGTTTGATGATGAATAAATCCCATAACTCTGTACACTATATTGCCTGCCCTGCAGAACTTGGGATGCTATCTGCATGAGATGAGCCACTGGCCCTGTTGGCGTCATTCTCCTTTTCTACCTGAAGGTCAAAGACAGTTGAGATTTTTTTTCCCAGGTTTCCATGTAATGAGACAGTCCAGTAAAAAAGCGGCAGCAATATGTTAACACTGTTGGCATGAAAATGTATCAAAGACTCAAGCTGAAATTCTCTATCTCAGGCGGACCTCAGGTTACAAAGTTCCGTAACTATGACACGTCGTCAACTTTTAGTGTAGTCATAACGCTAAACCTAAATTAGATATGATACAGATATCATACCTTAATTCAGTGGTTTTCAAAGTGGGGGGCGACAGCAGTTTTGCATCGCGCTAGAAGCTGGAGCTAATACTGAGCAGAAATGGGAAAAGAAAAGGGTATTTTGAATGGCAAGATTAGCTTCAAAACCCTGGCGGATGGCTCTCTCAACAAAACCAAAGTTGACCTTGTTGGCCAACAATTCCTATGACTTGAGTTGTCACAAAGTACGTCGCTTCTGTGAAGAGGGATGTTACTTGAGCACTGCAGGTATGGTTTTGTCATTTATACAGTGGTACCTTGGCATGTGAGTGTTTTTAAATGCGAGGCATTTCCCATTTTGCTTTTAACTGCTAGCTAAAATGTAGATTAGGAGCCGCAAGCTACCAGCATAGCTGATGAAAGTCATTCGGGGCGCTAGCTAATCCTATGCCATTGACACTAGCATTATAGCAATGGTACGTACAATCTAATTTATTTGATTTAGTATGGTTTGTGGAAAACTATGACAGGAACAACATGATATTTACAGCACTAAATGAACACAGAATGACCATCCACCTATAGTTTGTTTTTCAGAGAAGTTGTATATCACAAATATGCACGCTAGCATTCAACAAGGTCATCAGATTTTACCTTTATGTATAATCACATAGTATCAGCATTTGGGAGCAAATAGGTGAACGAAAAAGGGTAAAAAAATACTATACAGTAGTGCGAGAGCAGTGTGTGAGAACAAAGAAGATGCTTTCAAGGACCGTCAAACAGTGGGACAAATAACCGCTCATATGAAACATTCAAAAACCGGGGGCTTTCTAACTGTATATTATTTTTTATTAAAATGATAGGCTCCAGCATACCCCCACAATCCTTGTGAGGATAAGCAGCAGAGAAAATGGGTGGATGGATGAATGATATCATATTTCCATTATTGATATCCCTTTACATAAAATGTGATGTAGTTAAATAGCAAATTTGCATCCCATATTTATAATAGATAAAAAGATTTTACCTGTGACTAAATTTGATTAATCTTGAATTCACTATGGACAAAATGCAATTAATCACGATAAAATATTTAATCGATTGACAGCCCTAGAAAATAACGGCGGAAAGACGTGAAATGAAAACAATTAATGTCCTCACCCCCCACCCGTAGACATTCAAGGGGCCTCATACATCAACCCTGGCACTGACAGTGTAGGACACCTAGGCCCCTAGCTGGCTTTGTTAAAGGACAGTATTGTACTCAGTTACGTTTTACCGTTACAACTTTATCTGAAACTAGCTTTTTAAAATGCATGTTAATAACTTAATTAGATTGCATTAAATTGTTAAAGGATTGAAAAAACACACGTAGACTATGCCAGGTCACTCTAGCTTGTGTACACATTGTTCAATAAATGCAGTAGGATTTCTACGCATCCAGCGTGGACAATCATTGCACCGTTCTAACAAAGTCACATGTGAAGAAGGGGATGTCGGCAAGAGGGACAATGTTCACAAGAAGGAGACAAATTAAAGCTGCATAAGATGAGAAAAGTCTATATTTTTTTAGGTGTAAGAAACCATGGCTTTAGATTTAGACATGATGAGAAGCTTCTCAGACAGGTGTGACCCGGCTCATCAAATGCGTGACGATGCCAGCAGGACCAAATAATCTGCAAATAGCAGAGATAAAATCTGGAACACCCTCAACGCCTTTGCTGTGCCAAGAAATTTTCATTCATTCATTCATTTTCTATACCGCTTATAATTAGGGTCGCGGGTGTGCTGGAGCCTACCCCAGCCGACTGTGGGCGAGAGGCAGGGTACACCCTGGACTGGTCGCCAGTCAATCGCAGGGCAGGCAAAACCATTCACACTGTAAATGTGGGAGGAAACCGGAGTACCCAGGGAAAACTCACACACGCCAACGGAGAATAGAACCCTGAACCTCCTGACTGTGAGGCCAACGTGCTACCCACTCATCCACCATGTGGCCACCAAGAAATTTTGCCCATGAAAATAATGTACAGGGCCAGTGACAAAGGGCAGCCTTGGTGGTCGTTCACAGTGAACAAGCTCGACTTACTGCGGGTAATGCAAAATATGCTCCTACTCCAGTTCTACAAGGAGCACGTACCACTTCAGATACCTCAGCCACGGTGATTAACATGTGCATGTTCATGTCCACAGCAGGGTTTCCACTACAAAATAAAAGCCGCCACACCTTAAAAATTATTATCTTTTTAAAACGTGAAAACAATGTTAATATAATGTACAAATTGATATACTCCATCCATCCATTTTCTATACCGCTTATCCTCATTAGGCAGATTGATGTACTGTATATGCTATATTGATTAGGGATGTCCTAACCCGATTTTTCGGATCGAAATCGACAGCCAGTCAGTTGTATTTTGAAGATCGGAAAAAGATTGGTTTCCAACACGAGATTAGTTGCTATGATTCTGGGCCACTCCGACATGATATGTGTGGTAAATGCGCCTCAAAGCTGGTTGCCACTTGACTCCAGCCACCTGGATGAAGGAGATAATGCACCACCACCTTGCAACCATGCCTGTGGGGTACCGTGGTTAGGTTAATTTCATGTTGGATACTGAATATTCATCCCACGGCTACAGAGGTTGACATCTGTGCCCGGACTCCTCTGTCATGATGGCGAGAGCTTGCACAGGAAGTGCCTCTCTCACCGTTCGTTATGTTCTAAATCACACCACAGATTGATCTATAAACATGTCAAATGATTAGTCCTACACTAAAAGTATTGTAATGGTGCCTGAATAATTTGACGTCAGGATGGTTGTAATTCAGTTGGCCATTTATGTGCATGTTAACACAGAGCACTCACTCCTTGACAAGCTCCACTTGCTATTTTTTTATTTTACGCACTTGACACCTAACGCTTGCTCTAACCAGCCTGCTGAACACCACTGCCCTCTATAGGACGCACACTAAACAGCAGCCTGGAACAATACAATAATCTCATTGCTACAGTATTCTGCACGCCCATTTTTTCAATTTTATCTTTTATTGGATGGACTTTTGTTTTCATTCAGTAAACTGAATCACAGAGGTTTGTTACAAAAGCCATACAATATTGTTGGTCATACTATGTAATAAAAAGTACATTCAGCAATGCCTTGGTTGGTTTATTAATTTTAATAAACATGCACCGGAATCACCTGTCTGCAATGTTGGCACTGGACATATATGTGTCACCAGATAAACATGCACAACTTGTGTTGATGTTCACTTTGTTCCTTGGTATCTATTGAAAAATAGTCTGTTCAATGTATGGTCCACTGACAACAGCTTGTCACAGGCTAGGCCAGAATGTGTGATTGCTCACGTTTCAATTTCATTCGACTTTGTGGAAGCGTAAACACATTTTGCCTCTCTGGAGGTAGCTACCTAACTTGTTTTTTTACTCTGTTACTTTTTTATATGTGACTTACCAATCTTGCTCTTGTTATCATTATAATACTTGCGGCTTGTCAATAGTTGTGTATCTAAGTTGTAACACATAAAACACGTAGTGTGTGCAGCTTTAAGATAAAGATGGGGGACACCGTCCACACACACTGTTTCCTCTACGGAACGTATGTCAACGTAATCGGAATCAAACACTGAAAAAATGTGAGGCATTGCTTGGGCATTGAACAGAAAAAAAACATAAAAAGTGTTTGTGCACACGGAAAAGATGGATGCAAGAGAAAGCTCATACAGACATCCCTGCTACACCCTCTTCTCCTCCCACTCATTCATTGCCTTGTTACTGCACTGTTTTCTGCACTATTCAATCTGCTAACAAAATACAAAAACGGTCTTACCTCTGTTGAATGGTAAAAGTACATTTCCGTTTTGTAATTGCTAATAATTGGCGCATTAAAGTGAAGAAAGTTGTGAGCCATGCATGTGTTTATTTTTGGCTGTAGATCACTGCAATAAACAAAAACATTGTGTACCTTCATCAAAGTCTGCATCATCCTCGGTGTGCTGGGGGAAGGGGAAACAGTTGGTGATTTCCAGCCGATCATCAACCACCAAGCCCAGTAAGACACCTTGAACCACCTCACTGCCCTGGCCCTCTTCCTGGTAGTGCTTGATGATCTTCAGCACCACCTGTGTAAAGTGAAGAAGCAATGTCATTAATATCGCAATACTTCAACAGGGGGCAGCGTGGAACATTAGTGACTAGCACATCTGCCTCACAGTGAAAAGATCCAGGTTTGAATCTCTGATGCAATATTTGTATGAAGTTTGCATATTCCCGCAATGCGTGTGTTGGTTGTACTCTCCCTGTACTCCAGCGTCTTCCCACATCTCAAATACATTCATGTTGGGCTATTAGGAGATTCTAAATTGCTCATGGGTGTGAATATGAGTGTGAATAGTTTGTCTTTATGTGTCCTTTTTAAACAGTGCCTCGTCCAAAGTCAGATGGGATTAAGCCAAATGTGGACAAATGAATAGTCGTAGTTTAATTTAAGCCAATTAAGTCAAATGTTCACCACAAACAATGTATTTAGACATTGTTTGTAGTGAAAAATGTATTTAGACATTGTTTGTGATGAAATGGCCACAGACATGTCAATGAGTCAATTGGAGGAATACTTTCAAAAAATGCTTTCAGTGGGTAATTTCTTGCTTTGAGTAGATTTTCTTCACTTATTTTGAGGTGTCAGTGAGATCTTCATTAAAGTTGAATAGCAAGTTTGTGAGTGAGCTTCAGCACAAAGTGGGAATAGAGGGCCATGCACTCACTCTGTTCCCCTTTATTGTAAAATACCACTGTTATCCGACATACGAAGCAATAAAAAAAAAAAAACAGGGGCATGGGAAGGGTAACCCCATAATATACTGGTTGAAGAAAACTGGCCAAGAAAATGGTTTGTGCCTGATAAGCCTATCGATGCCAGTTTGCTCACGGTCGGTTGACTCTCACTGGGGTTCGACTATTCTACCATCTTTGTGTACACATTTTTGCCTTTCTCTGTCTATTTGGCGACAGCTCGCTAGCTAGCTAAAGTTATCCATCTAGTCTCTGGTCTACTGACTTTACCATACAGACATTTATCTATAAAACAAACACGCAATGCAGTTCATTCTGCGCTTGTTTTTGTCCCACAAAAAAAGCTATGATGGCATTCACTAGATACATCCAACAATAAAAAAACTAAGTCAATCATTTTCCCGCGCTTGATAATTGACATCTGCATGCAACCTTTTTGCCCCAGTATGTGGAGGCGGGGCTACTAGTGAGTACCTACACCAGAGTATAGGGTAAGGTGTGGTTAATGGAATAGAGAATTTGGCCAATAAAAATATAATTTACTCAAACGCAGAATCTTGCAGAAATTTACATAGCATGACCCCATTTCTGTCAATTAATGTTCATGTAAGGAATTATTTTTGTGGCGGACGCCTCAATTGTGGTTAAAATTTCATTACAAACACTATCCTGCCCCCTCCCAAACAAAACATTTTGAGATAGCGATAAACACCAACAAAAGATGGCAGATCTCTTCTTCTTTCTGGCATGAAATAGAAGATAAAAGAGTTAGCTTACTTTAGCATGCTGGTGCAGCTGTGTGACTCGGCTGGATGAGTATATTTGACCGCAAGTGTATATTACCGCAGACACCCCCCCCCACCCCACACACACACAACCACTCTAGTCTTCAAATTGAGAGCGTTGTTATAAAAAAAATCGTATACAGTACTACCCAAAATGGCTACCCAAAAAAGGCATTACACACAAATTTACATATGTCAAGCAGTTCCTTGCATTAAGATTTTCATCTTATAAAAACCACAAACCCAGAATATTAGATTTTTTTTTAAGCTGCAAGGCCTGATCAGCAAAATTCATTTAATGATCTCCCACCAGAGCGTGCACACTCAGCGTCACATGTCATCAATGCACACAACAGGCATGACTAATTGACTTACACAAAAAAAAAAACGGTTACAAGGGTAACATTGACCATCTTTATCATTAAAATAGCTAAAAAACACATCCATGTAAAGCCTGCCGTGCTTAAATCCAATGCTTAATTTCCTAGTATCGATTACCTTTCAAACGATGTTAGATCAACATATGTTGTGTGGAATGTCAAGTTGGTGAACACAGATCGATGTAGTTGGATCATAAGCATATATATATTGATACATCAATGTAGTGAATGAATCGTTACCACTCATTGTATTTTCATAATGTGAATAGTGTTCTATTCAAACATGACAGCTGTATTTAATGACAAATGAGCAAATGACATACAAAGCTGTGCTTTTAAGTACAATTTAAGTGTTGGCAGTTACATAAAACCAGCTCACCTCTCTTTTCTTTTTGTCAAAGTTAATTTATTTGATTAAAATTTCTATAGACTATTTCTATAACAAACAGTTATATTGTTATACTTTGTGTTTTTTTGAACTAATAATATATATTATTACACAATTCATTTTTGTTGAACAATTCATTTTCCATACACTTGTGCAAAATAGTAAAAAAACATTATATTATACTAGTCCCATTGTAACAAAGGCCGCAAGGAGTTTCTGGGTTCGAATCTCCATTGGACATCTCTGTGTGGAGTTTGCATGTTCTTCCCGTGCGTGCGTGGGTTTTCTCCGGGTACTCCGGTTTCCTCCCACATTCCAAAAACATGAATGTTAGGTTAATTGGCGACTCTAAATTGTCCATTAGAGTGTGAATGTGAGTGTGAATGGTTGTCTGTCTGCCCTGCGATTGACTGGCGACCGGTCCAGGTTGTACCACGCCTCCTGCCCAAAGTCAGCTGGGATAGGCTCCAGCATACCCGCGACCCTAATGAGGATAAGCGGTATAGAAAATGGATGGATGGACACTGTAATAAAAGACATTAAGACTCACACTGTAAGTGCTCTCATCAACTTTGGCTTTAAATTAACAGGTTTGCAATGCTCTCGGTTAATGTTCTGCTGGTTGTTGAAAAAAGTTTATTAAGTTAATAAGTCATAAAAATTTCCATTTGTCATTTTAAAAAATTGCAGATGCGGTAGCAGCACCACAGTGGTGGCAGTACCATGCAGCCCACCACCACAACTTCAAAAAATCCTAGGGGAAATACTGGTAGATTCTTAAGTAAACAGTCATGATGTAAGGGCCATGCTAGAATATGCTAGAAAATATTGAAACTTAAGAAAAATGTTAGCTTCCCTTTGTGGGAGGTTATTATTTGGACATGTAGTTTGACATCCCAGATTGCTGTGCCTCATCCGGCCACGACGTCGATTCATTATTGTATGCATTTAATTTTTAATGCCGGATAAAAATGGGCCAATAGGAAAAGCCTCCACGTGATTGAAAGGCTTGTTTAACCTCTAATGCTGTGTCACCAGTTCCAGCAGCGGTAGGCTGCGGCTTCTTTCAACACGCACAAGACACACACAAACACAAATCAGCTACAAACGGCAAAAAGCTAAACTAAGAGTTAAGAGTAAGGTAGTGTCTAAATGAAAAGGTACAGAACAGCAGGCTCAAAGCATAGTGCAGAGCGTGTGGAGCATAAATCACAGTGATAAGAGTGTGGGCAGGTCATACAAAAAGGCATTAATAATACACACATACACAGAAGACGGTGGCAGTCCTGGAGCCAAGCTCACAACAACAAAAACACCCATCAAAATCATGAGCGAACCCCATTGGTGTCACTAGCGTGCTTCACATACACACGCGAATGTCTGGGCACATGATTTATTCTTGTAGCGTGTTGGATCTGTCACTATACAAGTAAAAGAGCTAGGGGTGGGAGAGGAGAGATGATATGGCTTGGAGTGAGGAGAAAAACAAATCTCATTGCCTGCCTGCCCATCCCTGGCTCCTTTGATGAATAAAACGTTGGAGGTAGGTCTAAAGAAAAGGTCAGGAGGAAGGGGGCAAGTGACCAGGTGAGGGAAAGGAGAAAAGACAGGTGAACTAAACAAGTAGGAAGAAAGACAAGAACAAACACAGTAGTACCGGAACCTTTACTAAGACCTTGTCCCTCAATCACCTTATCACCTTCAGCGCTGTATCTCTGAAGGGTAAATTGTTCATTTCTTTGAACCTTCTGTCTATGTGTTTTTACATTGTGCTTTTTAGAACGAGTAGGTCGATCTGAGTAAAACTTTACATCCTTTTAAGCATCAAGAGCGACACCACACTGGCTACCTACTAGTCAGCTATTGACTAGTACACAACACGTCAGGTCACTACCGAAAGTTTTTTAAAAAGTGCAGTTTTCCTTTCAGCCGCCTTGGCATGGGTCTGCATTCTTTTATTGATGTACCAATGCCCCTTGGCACCATTTTTCCTTGAGAAGAAATCAGTTTGTGTGTAAAAATTCCGAGTGGAAGCTTGGAACTCTAAAGATCAAGCAACAGCGATTTCTGCCTCAAGTTTCAAAGATATTTTGGTTCATAAGTCAAAGAAGAATCCAAACTCCCACTGAAAAGAGCACAAGACAATGCAAATTTCAATGAAATTTTAACGAAATATCTTTCATACATGTTATAGCACTTCAAAGTTCTTATAATAAAACAAATCATTTATATTTCTAATAGCCGTCCTTCGCTACTCAAATTTCACAGATTCAAAAGCACCATTTGTCAAACATACTGTATTGATTCATAAATGATGCTGTTTTATGGTAGAATACAGCCTATAAGAAAAAAAATGCAAATTTAAGTTTTAAGTATTTTTTTGCCTAAATGAACAGAAACACAAATACGGGGAATTAAGACTTATCAAAATTGGTAATGTAGTATTCTAAATTGTCACTAAGTGTCAGTAATAGTTCGGTGAGACGAGCACCAGACGTGACCGCCAGAACAACAGTCCTTTACTGTAGGTTTATATGATCTCAACGGACAAACAGATAAAATAATAATATAACAACACAAGATACTGTTGTGGCCGTACTGCAACTAAAACTCAACTCTGAACACCCAACATCACTTTCTGCCTACTCATCTGGACCACATTTACTGTAACACATATGAGCACATGTTTTATTTATGTCTTAAATTGCTTATTTTCTCTGATTATATCTACAATATAGAGTAATACAAATGTAAAAGTGACTGTATGGGTTTTATTTCATGTCTAGAGGGTTCTAATAATGTTAAATCTGCATTTAGAATATCCCAAACTTGTTTTCTATCCCTAAATACTAAAGTATCCCACTTATAAAGAATCTTATTTCGTGAAAGTTCACTTATTACGGTCAGGTCTGGAACCAATTAACTGTAAAGAAAGGGATTGCTGTACTCCCTACTAGGGAAATTAACTCAAATTTAAAATAAATCAAAGGTCATTTTGGTCATATTTTGAGAATGAATGTGGAGTGTGTACCATAAATATGGAAAAGATAGGGTGAAAGATAGCTGAGTGGGTAAAAAAAAGAACCACATTATGGCTGAATAGCTGAATTTAAGGAGTGGAACATTACTCAAATGCTTAACAGTACAGAAGAAGGGGAAATGTTTCTTC
This sequence comes from Oostethus manadensis, assembly GCA_024372805.1. NCBI lineage: Eukaryota > Metazoa > Chordata > Actinopteri > Syngnathiformes > Syngnathidae > Oostethus > Oostethus manadensis. The sequence continues at coordinate 2,137,231 of QODF01000060.1, read as the reverse complement.
AATAAACAAGAAACTGAAGGTTAAAAGAATTTGTTGTGCTAGTTTTCTGATTCTGAGCAAATGCCGTCAGGTATTGTAGCTGAAGTCTAGAAAGTTTCAGTTAAGGGGAAAGTCCACATTTGTGTCACAAATTTCCCCTACTTTACACACATCTAGACACTATCAACTTAGCTTACAAACGAGTAAAAAAAAAAAAATCCAATGTGCACATCCCATGTAAGGAGGAGAGCCAAGATTTATATGTGGACAACATAGTATAAATCAACAAGCTTCAAATTGAATTGTGCACAATCAATTGCAGTTCAAATCCCCCAATGGCTGCCTTTAATTTGTACCATAAATCTTCTCTTTCACTGAGACAAAAGGGGTCATATTACCACCATAACACACACAGCTCAGGTTTACAAGACTACAACAAAAGAGGTGATCCTAATCCTCATAATATTTTTCACTACCAGTGTCATCAGCGTATGCTGACAAGCTTTTTAGTATTCTTGATTGAACTATGAGGCTATTAGCAGACCTGCTAAAAATGTTATGATCTTTCAGTCAAATTAACTGAGACCTCAGGTTCTTCTTTATGTTCTACAGTTTTGTAGGATAAATGCAAATACATGCAGGCTATATGAAAAGACTTAATTTAAAGATTATGGACAACTGATTGAACATACATTACAATTAAATTTAAGTGCAGTCACTACAGCAAATGGTCCTTTTGAATACTGGCTGTAAACCTGATTTTAATGTGAATACAGACTGGTGTAACAATATAGTCTACAAGCGTGTTTCTGTTCATTTCACAGCCACCTAGAGATTTTTACACATCCCCAGGAAGGGATCTGGAGCCTACATATGAAGGCTGGCACGTTGCTGTAAAAGGATGGAAAGATGTGCCATTGCTTTCCTTTTGGTGAATTTGTTGCAGATTTGATGTGGGTGGAGACACAAAAAGAAGTTTCAAACATAAAAATCCATCTGACACATTCTGTGATGTACGGACATCTGTGCAACGCTTGTTTAAGATTGTCCAAACTTTGTGGTCCGTGAAGCTTTCTAAAGTTTTTCAATAAAATTCAATATGGACGCCTTGGGCCAAACCCACAGTATCATTGTTTTTCTTTTCAGGGCTGTGAATTGGAAATTAGCACTTTATCTCCCAATGTCCTCAGAAACTACAAAGTCTATAGAAAGTTTGATGTAGCCAGACGTTTATAAAAGGAACACAATATGGCGGCTGCATAGTTTCTCAGCCTGGCTCCATAACAGTGTTTTATAACAACCTGAAAGGGTTACTATAGCGGGTAGCATCACTTCAAGAAGCCTAACGCACAGACTACGGTGATTTGCAGCTATAACCTAACAAAAGTATACTGCAAACACATTGAACAAACAGGGAAAGAAGTAGTGAATATTTTCTTTGGGTCTGTTGTGTATAAAAAAAACAGTCTGATGTCAAACTGAGCCTGTTTGCGTGTCGCCATTTTGTGGCATGTACAAGTTTATTAGATACACAATGAAATAAATAATATAAAAAGGTGAAACAGGGCCCTATGATTTCCACATTAACAAAATAGCGGAATTAGCAAATAAAAACAGAATTTACCGTTAAATGCTGAATCTCGCAGAAAGTGACATAATGTGAATGAAAATCTGTCATAGTGAGGATAGGAACACGTTCGTATGGGAAGTATTTCCCCGGCATACTGCTCAATCTTGATAAAATCTCATCACAAACACTAACCATCACCCTCTGGAATTGCTTAAAGTGGGCAAAACAGTCTAAGAAACTCCTCTCTTACAGAGTGTGAACGGAAACTAGCGGAGCTGGCTTAGTTTTGCAGCGCGTGCTAGTGCGGCTGTGTGTGTGCGACTCAGGCTGGATGACGGTTTACACCGTGCTTTACCACTTAAATGTAAGCGAGCTTTTTACCAACCCAAAAGCAGACGTCATATGCCCCTAAACTTGCGGTTCAGATGCTGTGATTTTTAAATACCTCATTGTGCACCAAACACATTTTGCTGCATCCAAAAAATGTAGTTTGACCAAATGCCGACAAAAAGTGACAGGTTGTTAACATAAATAGTATAGTCTGCACACAATCTAACTTTTAATTGCAAAAGACTACATCCAAATAAGATTATCTCTGCCTAGACACACAATGTGAGCTTCAGAGTATTTCTGGGTTATTTAACTGTTTTTTTTTTTAAATAACAAAAGTGACAGATTCAAAATCAGAAATATGCTTTTGCTTCGTCCTACTCACACCTGGAACTGTAAATTGTACTATGTGACGTATGCATGTTCAAAATAAATTAAATTATAATTGCCGTACGGCGTGAATTCCACGATACACGTTACCTTCAGGATTTCTACGGTAATGTATTTTTTCAATCAATACACTTTGGGAAATTGTTTTTGTCATCAAGCATCTGCGGAAAGAACTCTGTTAAGTCTCACACAGAGTTTGAAGCAGGGTCCATCCACTAGCTCTGTTAAGTGCAAGATATGTCACCTACTATATACTATCTATCTATCTATCTATATCTATATATAGATCTATATAGAGATATAGATCTATATAGAGATATAGATCTATATCTATATAGATCTATATCTATATAGATCTATATCTATATATAGATATATATAGATATATATAGATCTATATATAGATCTATAGATATATATATTATACACACACACACACACACACACATATAAATTTATATATATAAGTGATACTTTATTTTCTTATGCAAATTGATTGGAAAATAACTTTCAATTTTGCTTGCTAAGCAGCATAGAAAATGGATGGATGTCATGCTATGTCACGCATTTGGTACCCTTTCCAAGAGACTGAACCAAAATGTTAATTTTTTTCCCAAAATCTTTTAATTTCCAAGTAATCAATTAGAGTTGGCGGTTTTGTTAGCTTTAGCGGTGCATACAAACGTTAGAAGCATGTTTTACCTAATCCTCCAAAAATTACAAAATGGCCTTGCGCAACTCAGGGACATGTTCTGCGACTTGTGGTTGTACTAACGTCCCACATTATGTTTGGGATTTTCCAAACCACCAGGGAAGAGACGCCGGGTACTTCAGAGACCTGACAGTGGTGTCACAAGAACAGGTAAGAGATTTAGTGTGTACATTTCCCTGGTATCATTTATTCCAAAACTTTTTAAACTTTTTAAACCCCAGCTGACTAATAGAAACACAAGCTCCACACCACGCACTCATCTGCTCTCGCAGCATGTAAACAAGCGATAACGTTACAATAGATCAGCACTGTGTGCTACCACTGCGGGAATAAGCATAAAGTTAACCTTGTGAATTTACCTACCTGCTCAATTACCTTTAAATTATCCGTTGCACAAATTATTGGGATTATTGGCTCAACATCTGCTTTTAGATACATAAGATTGTTCTTTCAACAAAACCCGACCAACCTTATCGCTATGAAGGTATTTAAATGCCTCGGAGCATGGGTGCTAGGAATAAGGTGGATAGACAAGTAGAAATATCCCACGGGTCATGACACGTCAGAATGGCAATGTATTTGGTCCAAGTTTCATTTTTTTTAATTGTGTAGCGCCAGTATTATCAATTAATTAACCATTATTGTGCCATACTTGATAGTGTTTGTGCTCCTTTTAGCGCTGGTAAATGTTTGGTTATTCTGATTTACATGTTACATCACATATAAACAAATCATCACTGCCAGCATTGCCAGATTGGTCCATTAGAAGCGACTTTGGGCTTGTTTTTGTGTAAAATATTGTGTAATATTCAGCAAATATTTAGCAATTTACACAAAACCACAACCCACTTGGCCACAATTATTTCCGGGTTACATCCCACCATGGAGACTGGCTCGTGCACAAAAAGCCGACTGCGCTACAGTAGCACACACGCAAGGTAGAGAACTAGTTTCCAATCGCATTATTTAGGTATGTTAATCTATCTTTAAAAAAGATAAACCAATTAACTGGTTACACATGCAGTAGATGTACTTGCAATGTCTCAAATTTTACTCAAAAATACAACCATTTGGTTGCAGTCTGGAGCCCTGGTGGAATTTGAGTACTTTGATTACAGAAAATAATCAAGAAATGCCTCGAAAGAATCATCACGTGCGCTTATGTCAACAATGCATCACCCATGCAAAAGGAAGGCGCTGTTTGGTTGAAGGAGCAGAAAAGACCAGGGAAAACAACAGTGATGACAAAAGAGGAGGAAAACAAAACAATGACTGAAAAACGCCACGAGTTAGCTATGGTTAATAAAAGGTAAAATATGCACAAATTACAAATGTATAAGCAAAGATTGATGTGCCCCCGGACGTGCCTCATTTGTTTTTTGTCCCACAAGTGTGAAAAGAGATTAAACAATCAAATATGTAATTAAAAAACAAAACAAAAAATAGCTTCTGTTGATGCTGGAGGCCTTGTATATGTTTTCACACTCACACTTGGATTAACTGTCGAGGGAAAGCCACCAAAAGCCCAAAAATATGTATGAGTAGTTAACGTTCTGATGCTGGCTGAACTGAGCTCTTGCAAGGTATACTGAGGTCTCTCAAAAATTGCTGAAGTCTCAGTGACCTTTTGATTTTATTTTATTATTTTATTTATTTTCATTTATTTATTCAGTTTTTTCCTATACGTTCATGCATTTGTTTACACTCGTTCATAAACAAAATAATTGGATCCCTGTGAATTTAGCTTGTTGTTCAAACTCCATACAGTAGGTGGTGGTATGGACTTTTTCTGACAAAGAGAAAAGAAGAAAGTTAATTTGTAGTTCCAAATGTTTTGTTTTTCATAGTTTTCACTACTTTTTGCCTCTTTCATTTTATTAATTTCTCCTGTAGCCCATTACAAGTACATCCACGTGTATCAAAGCCATTCGATTCCATTTCCATTACATTTTAATCTAAAGTTTCCACTTATCCAGGAGTGGGTCACAGTGGCAGAAATGAAAATTATCCAAATTAGGTAACCCCGATTTTGCAAATGATGAGATGATGCCATCTAATGACTTCTATCAACTTTTAGGGAGCCATTAGCACCCCAATGTTGTGAAAGGTATCTAATCAGTGTCATGTAGTAAATAGATAAATAGAAACTTACTTTGTTTTTTCATATTCTTCCATCCATTCATTTTCTATACCGCTTATCCTCATTCTTGCAAATAAATTTACAGTAATGCATGCAATGTTCCACAAAAATGTTTATAAGCTGTGAGGGGCCTTTATTAGGGCCCTATGATTTCTGCATTAACAGAATTGGGGAATTAGCCAATATAACAAAATTTACTGTTAAACACGGAATTTATATAATGCTGTCATCGTGAGGAGAAGGAACGTTTTTGTGAGGTATAAGAATCTCATTACAAACACTAAACCGCCCCCTCCCAAACTAAATTTGTTGAAATGGCTAAAAACACTGGTGGACATTTGTCTTACGAAGCATGAATGGAAGCTAGGGGGGGTAGCTTAGTTTAGCACGCTAGTGTGGTTGTGTGTGTGCCACTCAGGCTGGACGAGTATATTTTCACCACGTTGTGTTTTACTGCTTTATTGTAAGGAGCGTTTTCCAATGCCTGATGATGACGTGCAGGTTCTGAGTTTTTTTAAAAAAAGAACCACATTTATTTTTGCACCCAGCACGTCAAGACATTCTCAACACACACAGAACACACTGTTTGTCCCATCTAACAAACTGTCCCGTCTTTGTCCCGTCTAACTGTGTAAACACAATAAGCGTGCAATAAAAAATATTTTACATATGCAGTTGGAACTGCATCGGTGACTACATTTTCTGTTGCAATGTGTATAAATAAAACGAATTTCCTTTCATTTCCACTTTACCAATAGTAATCAAACAACTTATATTCAGACCTCTCAAATCTCATTTACAAATTTAATGTGGCTTTCTTCAAAGCTTGTTACCTGTAAGGCACAGTTTTAAAGCTTCGAATAAAAGAGGTATTTTCCAAATATAAGCAGCTGTTTGATCTCAACGGGTATGCGACAGAACCCCTCACCGTGGAGCTTTCCACTTTAGTGGCAACGCGACTCTTGAAAGGCTTCAAATTAAGGCAAAACAGTGCCTACAACACAGCAATGAGGTTGCTGCTGACAGCGCACCTGCAGCTACACCTCTGACAGACAGATCATGACGCAACACGCGAGCAAGTGTTGCATATCACAGAACATAGTCAAAAGACATTTCATATCACTACCTGGAATAGACGCCTCTGCTTCAACGCAAAGGCTCAAATTGAGGCCATACTGTTTTAATTTAAAAAGTTTGGTTGATAAGAATGGGAGAATGAGTAAAGAAAATCTCATTAGAGTTCTATCGAATACACGTTGAGGTGAAATATTTAGATTTGAAATTAGGGTCCCAAGACTCCAGGGCACTTTAATTAGCAAGATAAAAGGAAGGCAGCAGCTCGCAAGTTTAAGTCCTGTGTTGAGGCACACTTGGTAAATGAGCTGCTTTGTGTCTGTGGCATCAGGGAGTGAGAGGGCAAGAGGGGAAAGAATGGAACAACATGGAAGTGAAGCAAGTTTGTCCTCTGCTGTTTACAAAGAGGTACTACAAAGACAGCACTCAACATTTCATTATTTGCCAAAAGTAAGTTCTTTGACCAACTTTGAAAGATGAGACGGGGAGCCTTTGTTCATTGCTGTCTGCAGTAACATCTTTAGAAGATTCGATTTCAAGATAGATGAGAAAACCCAACATTTCCTCAAATGTTTCTACAAACAAGGGAACATGGTGGGCTATTTATAAAATAGTTAAATTAAAGACTCGCTTAAATTCATCTCAGTAAAATAATTTCATTTTAATAACTCACGATATATGGAGGTCAAAATAATACAGGTGGAGAGGGGTCAGGGCACCTTGGCTGTCGTCCTTTGAGACATTATAGAGCGGCAAGGACAGTGAGGCGGGCCTTGGTATGTGTATCCCCGGTAGATGCAGACGTGTGTCAACAACTCGGTTGCTTCCCTCCAATACGTGGTGCAGACTTCTCTCCTCCTTGCCATGATACTTTTCTATTTTGTTTTCTTGCATCAGAGCAGGCTTTGTAATCTTGGCAGTATATTTATAGTGTTTATTGAATAATTGGGCACTTGTACAGTTGGAGCATTTAGATGAAACGCTATGAGGAAATTACAATTCTATAGTTTTTTTGTTTTGAAGCAATTCTTTTTTGCATTTCACATATTCAAGCTCCAACAATGTTCTAACTTTGATTTTAGTATAAATTTTGTTTGTTGTTGCTCACTGCAAATTGGAACATGTCCATACTCTGCACTCCTCGATGATGGCTGGGTGGCAGTCGTGATCAGCTAAAACACTTGGGGGTCAAACAAGTGTATTCGTAACAAGATGCTAAATTAAGTCAGATAAGAAGAATAATTTGATGTTTTTTTTATAAGTGCCAACAATTTCAATATAGAGTGGGCAGAATTTGCGTTTGAATAAACGAAGTTATTAATCTGGTGTTAAACAAAACCTGGGTAACTTAAAAACACACCAGCCTGATATTCCACTTCCACTTCCACTTCCACTTCATGTAGTACAAGAGAGGACCGTGTGAAACAAATTCATACGTTTGGATGTAGGATAATGTAGGATAGGGTCCTTTAATCCTTCAGGAGTTCTTTTTGTGCTTATTGTACCAACCAAGTTCTCTAACTCCAGAAAGGTCATACTTTCACTAGCATGAATTACTTAAGCAATTACGTCTTGCTGTATGTACTCAATAATAGTAGTAGTATAATAAAGTAAATTATAGACCGATCGATTTAGTAGTTTGTAACTGTAGACATTTCCTCTATGGTAATTTACAGCAGAACAGTTGTACAAAACGGTGGTGAAACCAGCGATGTTGCAGCCGAGATGAAGATGCTGAGGTTCTCTTTGGGTGTGACCAGGATGGACAGGATCAGGAATGAGCACATCAGAGGGACAGCACATGTTAGAGGTTTTGGAGATAAAGTCAGGGAGGCCAGACTGAGATGGTTCGGACATGTCCAGAGGAGAGATAGTGAATATATTGGTAGAAGGATGCTGAGTTTTGAATTGCCAGGCAGGAGGCCTAGAGGAAGACCAAAGAGGAGGTTTATGGATGTAGTGAAAGAGGACATGAAGGTAGTTGGCGCAAGAGAAGGGGATACAGAAGACAGAGTTAGATGGAGGCAATTGATTCGCTGTGGCGACCCCTGAAAGGATAAGCCGAAAGGAAAATAATAAGAAGAGGTTAGCCTTTTAATAGCCTGGAACGTACACGGGGTTCACTCACACTCACACACAGACACAGACGTCCATCGTCGTAACCCTGACCCATACAACATAAAATGATTGTAAGGGTTATCCTAGAGAACATAAATAACACAATGAATGACAATATTAAATCCTCCTGTTTAGCAAATCGCCGCCGTGCTAGTGCTAATGCTAGTGCTAAAGCCAGTATTCACATCTGTTAGCGTTATCACCGGTTCCTCACAAATGTAACCTTTTAAATACACAAAAGAGGGACAAAAACGTTGAGTCAGACTTACCAAGCCCTCGATTTGGATCTGCTTAACAGGAGAATCCAAAGTACCACCCGTAGAAGCCATTACAGCGATAAATTTTGGACCACTCTTGACTGGAAGCCACAAACAACCCTCTACACGCGGAAAAGGGGGACTGCTTTATGTGACGGACAAGTTCCAGTAAACTTGAATTAAACTATCCGGTTCGTACAGGAACACGAGTTACAAAAGCAAAGTTCCGTTGATAAAAATACAATAGTACGTCACTTTAATTGTGAGCAGTTTAAAAAAACGAATGCCACCAGAAAGGTTATACAATGTACACATACATAGAATTTTGCAATAAAATACATTTTAAAATTATGTGTGCAGTAAACGGTACAATTACATTAATTAACAAGGATTACCTTTGTTTTTGTATTTGATAAACTACTGCAATGCACAGACTTATGAGACTAATTAACAATGAACTTTGGGTAGCTGCGGAAATTATGTAATAATAATATTTGCCTTTTAAAGTATTTTTTTATCCTAAATTAAAAATAAATACAATTCATCTTGTCCTGACCAAAACAATAGGATACTGCAAAAGGGCCGCATGGTGGTCAAGTGTTTAGCATTTTGGCCACACAGTCAGGAGATTTGGAAGACGTCGGTTCAAATCGCTGTTGGGCATCTCTGTGTTTGCATGGAGTTTGCATGTTCTCCCCGTGTGTGCATGGGTCGTTGCGGGTACTCCGGTTTCCTCTCTCTCTTCTTTCCAAAAACATGCATGTTAGGTTGGCGACTCTAAATTGTCCATAGGTATGAATGTGAGTATGAGTGTTTGTTTGGCTGGCGACCAGTCCAGGGTGTACCCTGCCTCTTGCCCGAAGTCAGCTGGGATAGGCTCCAGCATACCTTGCGACCCCAATGAGGATAAGCAGCATAGAAAATGGATGGGTGGATATTGTACAACTTTTTTATTTTGCTAATATGACTCCAACCAGCAAAGGCCACCACGGATGCTTTCAATTAGACATTTGATTTTAGGGGCCTACAAGTATTTTAGTCACGCTGAGATCCACGCTCACCTTTTCAAACATAAGACCACCTTGAAATGGCGCATTATCAGCCTGGGAAACAGGCTCTCTTGGGCTTTACTACACTTAGCGGAGCAAACATTTAATGGTGTAGAAAAACCGTCTGCTTTGTTGGTAGATGAGATTGAAAAGTGTGTGTACAAAAGTTTAGTGGCGGTCTGTCACCACGTAAGGTGGCTCTTCCACGTCAAGGTCACACAAGCAATTATGTGACAAATGAGGATGTGATAACAACCCAGGATGTGAACTGTTCTGAATGATGCCAAAATCAAAACTGTCTTGTGAAAAATGCCGTGGATTGTATTGCAGTTTTCTCATAGGTCTGTACACTATCAGGTGTACATGTGTATAGTGGGCTCATCCAAAAGATAGATCCAAATATTCATTCATTCATTCATTTTCTATACCGCTTACCCTCATTAGGGTTACGGGATCCAAATATTGATACATTTAAAAAAGGTTCCCAGGGTAGTATCCTCATGAGATCGATAGTAGCATGTAAGTCGACCCAGTGAATAACATCTTTAACACATGAGTGCCTTTTGTTTTTGGTTTTGTTGACTTATTTTTATTATTTGACTTTTTTTAAAAAACAATTTTACATAATAAAAGGGGATAAGAGATTATTTTGTTAATGTTATTCAATTGTTTGTTGATGTGTGTGTGTTTGGCTCTGTCTGTCTGCTTTCTTTTATTTTGATCTTACTTATTCATCATCAGCAAATTACAAGAAAACCCCTAAAATCATACAGTGAGCATGACATTTTTCAAGTAAAATGCATCGCACCAGTATCGGCATTTGCAATACCAGCCCTGTTTTCCTGAGACTACAGGACACGTTGTTATAATTTTGAAAAATTGTAGCATTAAACTAAGTTTGCATTAATTCTTTGACATGCAAAGTTTGAAAACCCTGGTTAAAATATCACTTCAAAATTGCAGTCAATAAGGATTTTGATGGCAACAATTTGACCCTGGAACAAACCCCTTTATTTTCTATAAAACTGTTTTTTATTTATGAAAAAATCTCAAGGCGAGAGTCCTAGAATGGACAATGTTCGATGTTATTCTGATGTATTTTGCCCAGTCACCTTCATGGTTACTCCTCCCTGAACCACCACCTTATCGTGGTGGAGGAGTTTGCGTGTCCCAATGATCCTAGGAGCTAAGTTGTCGGGGGCTGTCATGCCCCTGGTAGGGTCACCCATGACAAACAGGTCCTAGGGGAGGGACCAGACAAGAGTGGCCCAATAGACCCCAATGATGCACAAGAACAATGGACTTCGCTTTCCTTCGCCTGGACGAGGGTTACCTGGGCCCCCCTCTGGAGCTAGGCCTGAAGGTGGGGCACGATGGCGAGCATCTGGTGGCCAGGCCTGCTGCACCCATGGGGCCCGGTCGGGCACAACCTGAGAAGGTAACGTGGGTTCCCCCTCCCATGAGCTGACCATTCGTAGGAAGGGCCAAAGGGGTCGGGTGCAAAGTGAGCTGGGTGGTGACCGAAGGCGAAGGCCTTGGTGGTCCGATCCTCGGCTACAGAAGCTAGTTGTCGGTACGTGGAATGTCACCTCTCTGGCGGGGAAGGAGCCTGAGCTGGTGCGTGAGGTGGAGAAATTCCGGCTAGATATAGTCGGACTCACCTCAACGCACAGCAAGGGCTCTGGAACCAGTCCTCTCAAGAGTGGCTGGACTTCATTCCACTCTGGTGTTGCCGGATATGAGAGGCGACGGGCAGGGGTGGCAATTCTTGTTGCTCCCCGGCACAAAGCCTGACTGTTGTTTGTGCTTATGCGCCTAACAGCAGTTCGGAATACCCGCCGTTTTTGGAGTCCTTAGAGGAAGTACTGAAAAGTGCTCCCTCGGGGGATTCCCTCGTTCTACTGGGTGACTTCAACGGTCCTGTTGGCAGCGACAGTGAGACCTGGAGAGGTGTGATTGGGAGGAACGGCTCCCCTGATCTTAGCCGGAGCAGTGTGTTGTTATTGGACTTCTGTGCTCGTCACGGATTGTCTATAACGAACACCATGTTCAAGCATAAGGGTGTCCACATGTGCACTTGGCACAGATGTTGTGGACCGGTGGAGGGAATACTTTGAAGACCTCCTCAATCCCACGCGTCTTTAAACATGGAAGCAGTGCCCGGGGACTCTGAGGTGGGTTTGCTTATTTTTGGGGCTGAGGTTACCGAGGTGGTCAAAAAGCTCCTCGGTGGCAGATCCACCCGGAGTTCCTTAAGGCTCTGGATGCTGTGGGCATGTTTTGGTTGACACGAATCTGCAGCATCGCGTGGACATCGGGGTCGGTGCCCTGGACTGGCAGACCGGGGTGGTGGTCCCGCTTTCCAAGAAGGAGGGTGTGTTCTATCATGGGATCACACTCCTCAGCCTTGCCGGTAAGGTCTATTCAGGGGTTCTGGAGAGGAGGATCCGTCAGATAGTCGAATCTCAGATTCAGGAGGAGCAGTGTGGTTTGGTTCGCATTGCCGGCAATAAGTTGGACCCGTTTCCAGTGAGGCGTGGACTCCGCCAAGGCTGCCCTATGTCACCAATTCTGTTCATTACTTTCATGGACAGAATTTCTAGGCGCAGCCAGGGCGTAGAGGGGTTTCGGTTTGGTGGCCGCAGGATTGAGTCTCTGCTTTTTGCAGATGACGTGGTCCTGTTGGCCTCATCGAGCCATGACCTTCGACTCTCACTAAATCGGTTCGCAGCTGAGTGTGAAGCGGCTGGGATGAGAATCAGCACCTCCAAGTCCGAGTCCATGGTTCTCGCCCGAAAAAAGTGGAGTGTCATCTCCGGGTCGGGGATAAGGTCCTGCCTCAAGTGGAGGTGTTTAAGTACCTCGGGGTCTTGTTCACGAGTGAAGGATGGAACGTGAGATTGACAGGTGGATTGGTGCGGCGTCTGCAGTGATGCGGACTCTGCACCGGTCTGTCGTGGTGAAGAGAGTGCTGAGCCGAAAGGCTAAACCTCTCAATTTACCGGTCGATCTACGTTCCTACCCTCACCTATGGTCATGATTTATGGGTAGTGACAAGATCGCGGGTACAAGCAGCCAAAATGAGTTTTCTCCGCAGGGTGGCTGGGCTCTCCCTTAGAGATAGGGTGAGAAGCAGTCATCCGGGAGAGACTCGGAGTAGAACCACTGCTCCTCCGCATTGAGAGGAGCCAGATGAGGTGGCTCGGATATCTGGTTAGGATGCCTCCCGGATGTCTTCCTGGGGAGGTGTTCATGGCACAGGTAGGAGACCTCAGGGTAGACCCAAGACACGCTGGAGAGACTATGTTTTTCAGCTGGCCTGGGAACACCTCGACATCCGCCGGGAAGAGATGGACGAAGTGGCCAGGGAGAGGGAAGTCTGAGCTTCCCTGCTTAGGCTGCTGCCCCCGCGACCCGACCTCGGATAAGTGGAACAAAATGGATGGATGGACCTTCCTGGTTACAACAGCTGCCCTCCACTTGTCTAAAAAGATGTATACTAGGTTAATTCAGTGCGGGGTAAATTGACAGAAAAGTATTGAGAACCTGGATTAACTTTCTCTATACAGCAGTAGGTGTGATTAAGTGTACAAGGTGTGGCCCACCTCTCACCCTAAATTAGCTGGGGAGGCTTCAGTCACACACAAGCTAAACAGTTTATAAATTGGAAAGATGGATTTCATCCTGCAGCCCGTCAGCCCTCTGATGATTGCACAAGGCAGCTGACATAACTTGTGTGCTAGCGTTATGGACCTCTCGGTGCCACAGAGGCCATTTGCAGAGGCATGGTAGTCCATCATAGAGGACACTTTATCGAGATTCCTGCAGCAGGTTGGGTGAGGAGCAGTGAACTTGAGACCAACTTTACGAAGAAGTATTGATAATTTGAGTGAATAAACGTTTGGCTTTTTAACAGAAGTGCCAACTTCCAGTCAAATCTATTTCACTTTAACCCAAGACTTCAGCTTAACTGGCATGGGATGCACCATCAGTGGTAAGGGAAACTGTTGTAAGAGGGTTACGGCCCTCTCGTTTATATTTTACACACCAAATGCATTTTGTCCAGGTCTATAGAGCAGTCTTTTGGAAAAGGTACTTTCAAGGATGCAGGGGGAGAGGGTTGACCTTATGAACAAAATAAGAAATAGCAAGTGTACAATCACTGAGCCTGGCCAACAAAAAGCCAATCAACATCTTTTACAGGCAAAAACCTTGTACTGTAGATTGTTTTTGTTAATAAAAAAATTATATACTAAAAATAATATACTGTCACCATGTACTTAAAACACTTTATTTGCAACCTTTACAGATGTATCACTAGAGATTACCCAAGGACTAAAAAAGGTGGGACACTGTACGTATCTGTAACAAGTATATTATTACCTAGTTACATGATGCAAAAAGGCGAACAAGCGTAAATGCAAAATACAAAAAACAACATGAAATAAAACTGACAAACTGCCTGAATTATACAATTGAACCATGATATCTAGCAACAGGGAAGATAAGATTTTTGACAGACTCATTTTGTTTTTGGAAAAGAAACAAGTGCAACAAGGTTAAGATCGAGAGGTTACACTTCCTTCCATAACATGTATATTTAGGTACAAGATTCCACTTTGCAAAAATGTATTTTTACGTCTAACGGCTGTAATATTTCTAGGTTGAGAAGAGTACTGTGATAAGATTTATGGATGAGCATACAATGGGAATGTAACTTAAAACAAAATCCAAAGTGTACAAATTGGTGTTTGAGAAATGCTTCTATATAAATATAACTGTTAAACATTCTACGCTTTCTGTTTGAAGCCAATGAATACTGCATGATTCCACCTGAAATACAGTAAAATCATTTTAAAAGTTTCAAAAACCCTTCTCTACTAATCCCACCCTTTCTCTGGGAAAAGAAAAAGTCGAGCATTTAAAAAAAAGCAGTGTTTTTTTTTTTCTTCCAATGTCTAAATAAGGTTGAATCGTGGTCCAGCTGTGGCGATGATGTCACTGTAAGGCTCTCTCTGGGTGACCTCAATAGCTTGCTGCTTCTTGAGGACCAGGAAACTGTAGAACTTAGCAGCCGCCTGCTTCCTGTTGTTGTTCCGGCACAGGTCAAGCAGGCTGACCGAGTCCGCTCCGGTCTTGGCCATGACGCGCTGCAGGGGCACCCAATTGTAGGTCAGTACTGTCTTGTGGACCAAAGTCATTAAGACAAACACCCTTTCGGGCAATAATGCACTATCCATGGTAGGACAGTGCTTCTAAAAGAGTAACACAGTTGCCCCGCCCCCAAGCGTGAAAGATGCTGGTGCCAGCAACTCAGAGTGCATTGTACAGATAAATCAATTTTAGGTTCTCAATAGTATTTAAAACCAGGGTTGCGTGAAAAAAATGTCTGTCCCCTAGGGGAAGCATGAGATATGTACTTGTAATTGTCTATTAATCCCGGGAGGAAATTCAAGAAATGTTTTTGTACCTGAAGACCATGTAGCATTTGTTGGGTTCTCTTGTTCCATCTCTTCTCTTCTTGGTCCTGGTCTCCAGCTTGACCTTCTTCTTCCTAATAAAGATAATAAATAATTAAATGCTCAGATTTTTCTCTGGAGTAATTGTATGGATACAGTGTATGGTAAGTTTACATAAAAATAGTGTGTCAAAACATTGAATTGTTTATTTTGGACTGTACTTGACAATATTATCAAACTCAACTTGGACTTTGACTTCAATTACTCAAGACTTTATTCTAATGATTTGAAAATACTTGAGCTTGTCAGCGAGTGTGTTGAATAAAAATTAGTATGCCACTAATGTGGTCATTCTGTAATTTCCTTATTTTTCCTTTAAATCTTCCTCATTGAATGGCCAATACGGTTTAGGAACAAACAACTAAAGTGTGGACTACATTTCTGTGCGCTGACTAAATCCTGAATGCTGTCAGCACTGCTCTTCTTTAAAAACAATTTTTAAAAAATCAAAACGCTTTCATTGTGTTTGTCAAATATAACAGCATGTTAGATTGTTAAAATGGCATTTTTCGGGTGACATCAAGCAGTGATAATGACTTTTAGGAACACAATAACATCAAGCATATGACGTCAGACTTGACACAAACTTGCTCCCCCCTCTGGTAGCTTGGCCGAGAGCTATTTTTATTTATTATACTGTATTTTTAAGCCAGACTTGTTTTTTTTTTTAAATTTCCACAACAAAAGCCTGGCTGTCTGGTGCTTCTTTCAATAATGAAATGTCAAGTTCTGATAAAACTGTCGCTACGCTACTCATGATCATATTTTCCAGGGCTGTTATTTATAAAAAGTTAGTCACTTTTGTATATTGAATATCAAATTAACCTTAAAACAAAATCAGACATTGTGGCAACAGCTTGGTATTAGCTTGAAGCTTGCCATGTCAATCATATGATGAATAAGAAATATTCTTCTACAGACTGGTCATTTAAAAAGAAGTGGTGGAAACGTCACACCATGGAAACAGATGAGCAAAAAAACAAAACAATTAGGCTCCAACCTCCTCTTCGTCGCTCTCATCTTTCTTGTCCTTGCTCTTCTCTCCAATCAGGTCAAGTTCAGGAACAAGCTGGGTGAGGTTGACAGTACTCTCTTCTGGCGGCAGGTCTACCTGAGGCATATCTAACCTCTGAGACAAGACCGAGCGGTCAGCCACCTGTTGTGGTTGCTGCTGATCTAAGGCAGGCATCTGTAACAAAAAATGGCCAATCAAATCACATGAACAGCACCATAGCCTCCTTGGTGGGTTGTTCTGCTTTAAATAAATTTCCAACGGGCTTACACTCTTACATTTGCACAACAGCTAGAGTCAGAGGATTTTGTTGTTTTAACACATAACAGTGATTAACTTTTCTTTTTAACACTTAGGAGACAACAAGACCGCATTGTTGTACAATAACACAAAAAAAAGACAACTTATCAAATGTTGACAGTAATGACATCTGCCACAGTAATGACAGCCATCATTATATGAAATTGTGGGTAAGCAATAATTATTGGGTCAATAAATCTTGGTAACATAAAAAAAAAGCTCAAATAACCCGGGATGTCTTCCTATGACCGTACCTTTTAAAAAGTGGACAAATTTACCAGAGAGTACTCAAAGGCTAAAGTGATCTGTAATTTCAGGCAAGCACAGTGAGGGGGAACTGCCGCTGAGAGTCGAATATCCTGCGTCCAACGCGAAACTAACTTCACCACACCAATAATCCACAGACATGTCTGCATGGTGGTGCTGCGTTTTCTTCTTCATCCGGGTTGTGGGAGTCTGGCAAACAGCTTTGAGAAGCATTAACGCATCTACCATGTTGGACCGGCAGCAGAATCCGATCCTGAAGACCGGATCAAGACACCTCTAGTTGATACTGTTGTAATCGTCATTGTTGTCTCTGGGGTGTTTTACGAGCCAAACTACCATGATATCCATCAGCATCCCGGAACAGGTTCTACCTCAAAAGGTCCCATAAGTATTTGAGAGAGAAAATATTTTTGAACAACTCACAGGCAGGGTGCTCTCCTTGTCAAGGGTCTTGCGTTTGACACCACGAGGAGTGGAGGGAGGAGGCATGACTGTCTCATCCAGTGTTGTCCTACTGCCTTCCATTGCAGACGCAGCCAGCATACTGGGTTCTTCCATGATAGTCTGATCTGAAAGGCCAATAAGCAAAATCATTAGGTTTTCCTCTCAAATGCTAACTGTCACCTTCACACTTCAACAATTTCCTCTTACCAATAACATCTCTGTGCTGACCCATGACCTCCTCTCTAGGCACCTCGGGATTCTCCAGCTCTTTGAGGAACTCATCCAGACTGTCTGCTTCCCCACCCTTCCTCCTCTTCCTCAGCTCATCTGGCACCAGAGGTGTCAGGCAGCGTGTGAACATCTAGCATTTCAATTATGAAATTCAGAGAGAAGATAAAAAACAGATTATGATAATTAAAAAACATATATATCCTTATGGGACAGACAAGCGCAAGACAAAAATACAAAAGTATCTCATATTATACACCACCATAATTTTTGTTCAGTATTCAGGAGAAGCACAGGCAGCATCAAAAGGAATAGGATGACAAACACATTCCTCCCTCGTTGTGTTCCTTCAATTTCAAAACCTGAACAGCATACCAATGAACGATAGAACGTAAAACAATCCCTCTCCAACTTTAACAATAATTTGGCTACTTTAAGAATTCGACCACTGGGGTGGCTTGTGTTTGGCAGATGACACTTGTGCTGTTAACACACTGCGTGTGAATAAAATGTAATCTGCCACTCAAGTTTTTTTCTTTGACCCTCTACAAAAGGATCACAAATAATCTGCAATGGCACAAATCTATTTTATGTATTACCTTGAGCAGCCTGGCATTCCAGAGAGGTTGAGCAGGAAGGGAGAAGAGCTTCTCTACCCCTCCGGTCTCCTTCCACATCATCAACTTCTTAGTAGGAGGGGCAAGGTCCAGGGTGGTGACAATGTCAGAGTAGTCTGACAACTGGGCCCTGATGGTTTTGCTGTCCAACTCCTTCACACTGTCAACAATCAGCTTCCTCTTTCGCTTTGCCTTGGTCTCTTTCACTGTATAAAAGTTTAAAAATCACTACATCATACAGTGTCATCATTCTGTTTAATAAAGTTTACAGTAAACAGTTTGTGAAATTAGGAAAAAGTTTAATGAATAAAAATGCATAAGAAATTTGATTTCTTTTTACCAGTGATGTCAATTGGCTCCAGTGCAAATGCTTCCTCCTCATTGTGGACCAGCGTGGTTTGCTCTGTCTGATCAGCCATGGCTGGCAATGGCTCTGCTGGGCCGGAGTCTGGGCTATCTGGACCCGCTACACACAAAATGTTTAACCATTTTGAAATGCTTTTTTTTTTAAATTTCATAAAGTTTTTTTCAGGGATAAATAATTTTTTGGACACCAATAATGTATTTTGCTTTAAGTCACATTCAGGACAGCTTTACTTACGTGACTGGAGGTTGTCAAAGTCGTCCTCATCATCACCATGATCAGGAGGCATCATGACGCTCTCAGTGATGGCTGGAGGGTCATCAAAGATACCGCCTCCATCTTCAGAGCTCAGTAGCTTATCCACTAAGAAATCATAAGGTAATTTCAAATCACTTAGCCAAAAATGCATAACAGGCAAGCTGCCAGGAAAGATGTTGAATGTGCAATTAATTGACACGCTGAAGAGCTCACCAAGCATCCCTCCATCACTGTTGCCCATGGAGGCATCCCCAAAGTCATCATACTCCATGTGGTTGGATTTATCAGGCAGATTAGCTGGACCAGGCTCCGCCTCTAACAAAAGGTTAGAGGCTGTGGCACCATGCATGAGATCCTCCTCAAACGTGCTCGCATCACGCATCATCTCCCGATCATCCATGCCGAAGTCAGCTGAGAAAAGCAGAGTATTGTAAATATGAAGAAAAAAGTTTTCTATTTTGACAAAACACAATCACAGGCCACCATGATTTCTGCGCTAATGGAACTGCAGGACTGGCCTATAAAAACTGAATTAATTTAAACAAGGAATCTTGCAGAAATTTACATAATTGTGAGTGATTGAAATGCTCTGGAGAAGGAACGTTTGTGTGAGAATTTATGCACGCTAGTGCAGTTGGGTATGTGCGACTCAGGCTGTATATTTTTACCGCGTTGTTTTGCACTTTAATGAAAGGGTTTGATGTTTTATTATGCACAATGACAAAGACCAGGCTCTAAGTGAAATAGGCGTGAAGCATGTTTTTTTCCTTGCACCCAGGTCATCTTAAACATTCAACAGACATTGATCAATTGACATTTTCACCAAAGAGAACACACTTTCGCCTTCAAAATAAGAGTGCTGTTTGCCCAATTTCAAAACTGTAAATAAAAGAAGTCTATCATAATCTCAAGCACAGGCATTACAGTTTGTTGAACATTTTGTAGCAATGTGTGCAGGAGCTCACATCTCAAAAGTTAGCCAGGCTACATCAATTTCTTAATTACTGGGCAAAATTGCCTACTGAGGATTTTGCATTTAATTGACATACATTTTATTAACTAGCCATCAAAGCACACACTCTGTAATGGTAACAACAAGTTTAAAATGTAACAATGGAATTCTAAAATATTAAAACAGAAAAACAGAATTTGAGAAAAAAATATTAATTTCATAGGGCCATACAAGCAAGCCGTCCAGAATATTGCACTGTTAGTTGTTTTGAAATCTTCAATGACTGGATCAAAACAACCTTCATCAGACAAAAAATAATAATATTTGTACATAGAAATTACAATTTTGATCTTCTGAACCCACAAAAGCATTTTATATATGATGACTTTATAGAAACATTGTACAGTTTGAATCTTTTCCCTAAAATCACCAGACCACTGTGCCACACTAACTGATAATATACAGTATTCACCAATGATTTTGATAACAAAACCACTATATGCTCTGCTTCTCATCAGTGACCATTTTCCACTGTTTACAATGGAAACTATTTTTAAAAAAAGACAGAAGACAAAAGGACTTTGCGAAGAGTACATACAGAGGACAGCTTTAACGGTTTTAAGAAAGCTGTGGAGGAACGGATGAGTGTATCTTGTGGAAATCACATGGCTAGCATATGAACACTTTTTAAAAACTAAAATATATGAAGCTCTATAATAGGCACTGTCCCTTAAGAAAAATGTGGAATAAGCAAAAGAGGAATAATTAGCCATGGATGAGAAAATGACTGCAAAATGTCTAAGGAAATTAAAAAACCTGGAACCATTACTATATTGTGATCACAACTATTAATCATACTTCAGCAAAACCAAGAGATTTTAGCAAGACATACTACTTTAACCAATCAATACAACATCACTGTAATATAACAACTTACAGATTGTGTGATGGCACACGCAAACGGGACAAAGCACTCCTAGTCCAGCAGAGTTGTATTGTTAGTACATCTTTAGATGACTATTTGATCAAATGTCCAGTGTTAGTGTATTAAAAGTGTCGGAAAATATTACATGTCTGCAATTTTACCAATTATCTAATGAAATTGCAAAAATGAAACCACAAACTTTTCTGGAAACTCTTGAGGTCCCTCAACTTCAAAGATAAGGTAGTCCTTGTGATACTAAATGTTGCATCTAAAATTACTATATAAAAACTGGTATATTATTGTATCGTTCTGCTGTGCTGTAACATCAAATTTTTCCCATTGTTGCATAAAGTACACTCCAATATCGGTCTACAAGTAGGGTCATACCAAAGTCATTGTCTTGCAAGAGGCTAAGATTGCCAACATCCTCTCTCATGGTGATCTCCTCAACTCTGCTCTGGTTCAGCGTAAATTGCTGGGCCACATCAATGTCACTGTGTAAAACACATTGAGAAAACAATGTTGAATACAACCGTAAACACAAAAGGTATCAACTAGAGATGTCCCAATTCAATCTTCAGGATCGGCTGCCGATCCACTGCAGTTTGAAGATCAGACACAATCAGCTTTGGCCACAAGATCGGGCCAATCCGTTTGCCGTATAACATTTGTATCTCTGGGCCGCAACTCCAACATTGGTAGGTATGGTAAAGCACCTCAAAGCTGGTTTCCACTCAACACCATCATGCAGACATGTCCACAGTGTACCGTTGTGAAGTTAGTCACATGTGGGCGCTGGATATGCAGCTCCGTAGCTACAAGTGGTAACTCCCCTTCACTGTACCAGGACTGCTATGTCATGGTGCGGGGAGTTTGCACAGGACACGCGGTTCTAGCCGCTGGATAATCAATAACCATGCTAAATGATTAGTGCTACACTAAAAGTATTTCGAATGGTCATTTTCTTCCAGTTGTATCTTTGACTGCCATTAGATCGGGGACCTAACCCAAGTTTTTTTTTTTACAAATGCCAAATAATATTGTTGGTCATGCTGTATAAAACAAACTGTAATTCAGCAATACTTTGGTTGCATTATTTTTAATGTTTTGGAAAGCCATTTTAATAACCAAATTCAATTCCACAAATTAATGTTTGTAACAAAAGATTATTGGCAAAATAAAAATAAATAAATAAATAAAAGAGAGAATCAATATCAGATTGAGTGGACAAGACTAAGAATTGAAAGCAAAAAAATGTGAATTGGGACATCTGTAGTATTAACAATCTCCTGAGGTGTTGAATATTTTCAAAAACACATATTTTCAAAAAACCTCACCTTTGTTTGTGTTGAAAACTGAGCTTTCTGACATGTGGCCTATGAACTGTTAATCCAACTTTTAAAAATCGTATTCCACAAAAAAACATGTTAGTTATTGCCTTACGTGCACCAACATCAGTTCATGAAATGGCAGACACTGACCTGCCATCCTGAGTACTCCCTGATGCGTTCATAGCACACTATGTATTTCATAAACGCAACAAAACTTATATCAGGAGAGCAGTGAAGTTTATTTAAGGTCAAAATATCTGCGTGTACAAAAAGATGCTTACTTGTTGGCAGGTCTGCAGACAAGTGCAACTTATCACAAGCATGGCGGGGAAAAAAAATCAATGTCTCCAGGATTTTGCATAACATTATGTGTGGACTAACTGTAGATCTATCCTGTTAGTAAAAAAATATAATGTAGACTTACTCCAGATCAGGAAGTGGCTGGTCAAAGTCGTGGAACTCCTCAGGTAAGGTAATGGCATTGTAGGCTGCCTCTCTGTTTTCCTCAGGCAAATCTACCACACCTGAACCAAAACATAAAAAAGCATTAGACATACCTGTGCACAAACACAGTACCATTGGAAAACTTAAGAGATGTCCCCTTACCTGGTCTAAAAGCCATTTTGATTTTAATGAAGGCTTCATTACAATCCGCCAGCAGGTACTTTGCCTTCCTGTGGTAGATTCTCACCACCCCAAGGAGCAGGTGACCCGATGTACGCAACGCCATCTTCACCTACAAGCACCACACAAACGGGTCAACAAAAATCCGCCCGCTGGAAAGCAGACAATGTACGTGGGGTACAACCTTGGGCGAGATGATGCTCTCCACACTGCTCTCCAAGTTGCATTCAAACACATGAGCCTTGGTCAGCTTTTTGTCCCAGTGGGCCGCCAGCCAAATCTTGGCCAGCGGCCCACGTTTGCTAAGAACAAAGTGGGCGTAGAACATTGCCCCGGAACAACAGCCTCACACACTCACAATGGCGTGGGTTCACCTGGAGAGCAAAATGTACTGGCATTTAAACAGTAAAAATGTCCAAAACAACATGGCAAGTATTATACAGACTTTAAAATTGCAAGATAGAACATTTTTGCCTGACCCTCCAAGGGCCCACACTTCTAAAATCAAAATGGAAACATTTAAATGAAACAAGTGGTATTGTTACAAGTGGTACAACTCAAACCGAACGAGTTGGAAATCGGGCACCTGTATCTCGATACGTTAACACCGCCGATGTTCGGTCTTTTTTAACCGCTGGCGATTGAAACGCAAACAAAATCGGGTCTGTGCGCTACGTTGTTGTTCAATACATCGCTCAACCCGCGATGTTGCGCATTGCAAGCACATTTTGCACACCATAGTGATTGTTTTGACAAACCCCGGGCATATTTTGTTTCAATCAGAATGGCAAACACTGGATGCGCACACGCTTCCGTATACCAAACAATAGTCTTGAGATTGACACATAGAGCTTGCCCAAGTTGTTAAGTCGTTAAAGGAAAAAGAGCGGTAATATAAAGGCGAATGAATAAAACCGCGCCAGTAGATAGTCGGCGCCACCAAGTGCGATTACTGAAGTTAGCCGCCAGGTAGCATTAGCATTCATCACAACCAACATCTGTGCAATTGTGTGCTAAACAGTTTCATTGTATCCCCAAGACTCCTAAGTCCATTTCGGCGGCAAAATTAGTAAAAAGCCTCGCGTTTACGTTCCCAATCGGCGCATGTTTACGCTTACCCCCTCACACCACAAATGAGTCGTTAGCTAGCGGCTAAAGGCTCCATGTACTACGAAGGCCTAAACAACAATAACCACGACCGCGCACGCTTATGTCGTCTGAAAACACAGAAAACAACACGCAAACGAATGCGACTGCAAAGCCACTTACCGACAGTACACCAATTGAAAGCGAAATTCCGCAAATTATGTTATTTCTCCCAGCGAATTCCCCCCTGTTGTACTCATTAAAACAGTAAAGATGGCGCCAGTCGCCTTCCTCCCGCTCACCGCTGCCCTTTTAAAATCGACAGGATGTTTACAGTCAAAAATGGCGGAGGAGGAGTTTCCTGACTGAGGGACGACCTGCCGTGAGCGCCCACGGCCAGTAGGGGGCTCTGTAGCACAATTACCTCCTAGGGCCCGAAGAAGCACGAAGAAAAGTAAGACAAAAACAACATATATACTGTATAGTTTTCATAGTATCCGATACAGGTGTTTTCGAAACGGTGGCAATGCCTCAGAATCAGAATCAGAAAAACTTTATTGCCATTGTAAGTGAACAATTCACGAACTAGGAACTTTCTTTGGCGACTCAGTGCAACGTAGAATTCTAAGTAAACATAGAGTATTAAATAAACATAGAACTAACTAAACATAGAACCTGAGTAAAAAGTTGAAATCACTGATAAGTAAAGGCATGAGAGTGTTTTTAGTGCAGGTATTATAAGGTGCCAAAAATACTGGTTATAAAGTGAGCATAGTGCAAATGTTATAAAGTGTTCATGAGTTCAACAGCAGCAGGAAAGAAACTGTTCTTGTGGGGAGAGGTTCTGCTCCGGATGGACCGTAACCTTCTGCCAGAGGGGAGTGGCTCAAGTAGTCCATGTCCAGGGTGGGAAGGGTCAGCAAGTATCCGGCCTGCTCGGCCCCGAGTTCTGGAGACGTACAGGTCCTGGAGAGATGGAAGGCTGCAGCCGATCACTTTCTCGGCGGTGCGCACGATGCGCTGCAGTCTTTGTTTGTCACGTGACCGGTACTTTAAAAAAGAAAGCCTTTTTGAAATATTTCTTCATGTAATGCATGTTATTGAAATAACATACATGAACTGAAAGTACTGTATTAAATTCATTAATATGAAATAAAATCCACAACAAACTGTCATAATTATCACACAGCACAAACAGCAGCAATGTTTTAAAAAAACAACTTGCTTGTGCTGTAATGTTGATTTTCAGATGTCTGCTGTCCATGAATGCGCCTCACTTGTCATCACCGTGATTGGTGGATAATAAGGAAGTTTTGTTGAGCGTGAAGGTAAAATGTGTGAGCAGTGTAGCACTGCTGTTGGCGTGTTAAGGTTGGCAATGTAGTGTTAGGCTCTGTCATACCGACAAGACGATATCACCTTCAAGCCATTGTGGTGGATGGATGAGTTTGAATGAATTTATTACTGAAATGAGACACAAATAGCTACTTTTATTTCAGTCCGGTTACTAACATTTGCATCTACTTGTCCTGTCTATTCTACAGAATTGCTGCTTTTTCCTTGACTTTATGGATCTTATTAAAGTCCTATTAAAGTCATTCCTACCGGTAATTATTGCTTTCTGTGGAAGGTGGCTGCTGTCATTAAAATAAGTGCAAGAGCAACAATTGCATTATTTACACACACAAATGTAGTTGCGGGTTAGCCAGCGGGTCATGGTTTTGACTTCTGGATTATTTTGAGTCTTTGTATTTTATTTTTAAATAAATGTCTCTGCTACCATTGAGAATCTGTGAGGAGTGCCGACATTACAGTCATTAAAAGTGCATGGAATTGCTAGAGATCACCTCTTCCAAACATGCCAAAAGATTTCCAAACTATGGTAAAACACAGCAATCACTATAGTTACCAGCATATCTTAGCATGTGCTAAAGCATGAAAGAGTTACTATCAATACGCCATCTGTACATCTGAACACTAAAATATGAGAACCAGACACATGTGCGCAGTAAAATCAATTTTCCAAGCAGTCTATTAGATAGGATTGCAAAAATCGGTGGACAGGAAAGCGGATTTGTCTCATAGGCTCCGGCATCTGTTGCCGTAGGAAGGCTGCCAGCTGAGCATGTTTATGATTTATCAGCAGCAGGAGGCTGTGTCATCGCACGGGGATTTCTGCAACATTAACTCGGGGCACTGCTCAGGCATCAAAGTAATCCTATGCTGTCTTTGCCTCAGCATGGTTTTGCAATTGATTTGTTTCAACAGCTCGTTGCATATACAGTAGGTAAGTATGGAACAAAGTATAAGGTGCAAAATACTAACAATCTGACATGAAAACCATATTATATGGCAAACCCCCAGCTTCTCTATTGTATTTATTACAGCATTTACACTCTACCTAATGACAGTTCCAGCCTTCCTTCCATCCGTTAAAAACAATCGTTTCATCTCCTGAGACAATTTTGATATGCTGATATGAAATATGACCCTTCACCTTCCTATACAAGATGACGCACAAGGCATGAATCAAAAATCTGATAATGTGTAGCTTTGTGAAATAACACCAACTAGACTTGACTGTGGGCTAGAAAGACTCCATGGACGAAAAGGTAGCAGATTTTCATTCAAGCAAATGTACTGTAGATTGATGAACATAATTAGTTTGATACCATAAAATGAATTGTATGTAATGACATAATGTGACTAATCCAAATGCATTCAATCATGTTTCCACCGGGAGTCCCTGTGTGAACCCACAAGATGCTCTCAGACAAGTAGTTAAGCAGTCATCAATGTGCGGTGTAAAAGGTGGCAGCGTAGGCAGGATTTTGTATGACCCGTTCATCAGCGATTAACATACGCTTACCAAAAAACTAAAAGCATTGTTTTTACTATTGTCTTTAATTTATAAGATAACATGTCACAAATTTTACATGGTTAACAAATTACAAATAAATACAAAAACAATCTGAAATACACTATAAATACCCTCAAGTCAGTAAATAAAATTTGTATTAAGTTATGAATCAATAATAAGCAATCATCAAAAAATAAAGTAACTACAGTTGGCAACAGTCAAATTTATTGCAATATTAATCACTTAACATTTGGAATTGAATTTTTGATTTCTTAGCATTACCGTTTATGTATGTGAATTGCCTTTCTATGGGTTGGGCTTCTTGTGCTTGAGTTATTGGGGGTGGGCACTGATTGGCTATCATTGTGGTTGGGCTTGTTTGGCATCAGCTGAAGGGCTTCTATTGTAGTTGTGAGGGCAAGGTGAGGAGCGATGAGCAAACGTGAAAACGGGGAAGCATGTGACTCGTTCCAACGAACGGAAAATTTCAAAAAACGCCTTGACAGCATCACTGATAAAGGGAGACTGATATGCTTTTTTGTAAAGACCTTGCTTACAACCAAAGCAGCTCAAGTTTAGCCTACCACATCAACACCCAGCTAATGATAGCAGTGAAGACGTTAGCAATTTAGCAAGCCATAGCCAAACTCTTTGCCATACTAACGGTAGTAGTATCCCCCGGAGAGCAATCCAACGTAGATCCGCTACTGACCACAGGTACTGTATTTGGGGGACCGGACACCTGGCTGATGGTGAGGAACGATTTTATTTCTAATGTGCTAACTTATAGCATTGTGATTAATGGGTCTGTTTTATTCATTGTATTTTATTAATTGATATTTTGGCTATATGGACCTGTTTTAATTTTCAAATTATACTACTGTATTGACAGCACTACACAGCAACTATACTGTAGATAAGCTACATTTACACCATGCAATAACTCCAGTTGCAGGCAAAAGTTTTGCGAGTGCCTTAAAATTGCAAAATAGCAGAAAGAAAAAGATCTGCAGACGGGAGAGCAATGATTTAAATCTCCACCTGGGCATTTTTGTGTGGGATTTGCATGTTCATGGGTTTCCTTCCACATCCTAACATGCGTTAGGATAATTGGAGAATCAAATCTGTCCATGAACGTGTGGATGGTTGTTTGTCAATATGCGCCCTATGATTGGCTGGTGACCAGTCCAGACTGTACCTCACCATCTTTTGCACAAAATCAACCGCGACCCTATTAAGCGCAAGTGGTTTAGAAAACAGATGACTAAAACTTGGATGGTTATTCAGGTCCAAAACAGTAAAAACGCAAGATAAATATCTTTAAAAACGCACAGCCACATGTCATTTATTTAAAATGTTTTATTTTCTGATTTTGCATTTTATTTTAGAAAAGTATTGTACAAAAATGTAGTATCCCCCCTGCCAATGTCATTCCATTTCAGCCTGTACATTTGTAGCAATTCAGAAAGTGAAGATAGCAAGCAGATTCAGAGGCAAAATATATCCATTCTGTCACCACCATTTTGTGTGCAGACACAAAACGAGGTGATGTGTATTACTAGATTTGTGACTAGTTGGGACTTACAAATACAGTAATACAAGGCATATATATGTCAATGTCAGTCACACAGGATCATTAGAAATGTTCTTAGAACAAGTAGGAATGTCAGTAACAGATGTAGCATTCCAGTGTTAAATTGTACAACTTAAGAGTCTTTACATATGAATAAATCAATTAAAGAATGAATGAATAATAATGAGCAGCACATCAACGGTACTTGGGTCTCACACAAGGCTTTGGGGAAAAATGTTTTTTTTTTCTGAAGGCACAGTAATTCATAACAGCCTCTGAAACAACAAAAAGACAGAAAAAGAGAAAACCTTTATATTGCACCTATCTTCACATATCTTTAACAATGGTTTTAGAAACACTAGGACAGCAAATAGCACATTCTCTGAAGCAGAAAATGCTCCTTTCTTGCAGAAGGACTTTAGAGAAACCAATTAAATAGCAGAATACGTGGCATTCCCCATACAGTATCAAAAAATATATATATAAATGGCACACCCTGTGGTGAAGTGTAGCGGACTGAAAGTGAAGTTTAATGTTGTAGAAACTGAAGATCAATGAAATGCTGCTGGTTTCAATGGTTAGCTTTACCTTTATTATGCAGTGATTTATTAATTATTTATAAAACCCTTTATGATAGGAAACCACTCGATTTTTGGGTCAAAAACTGCTTGTTGTCCTTACACTCGCGAGTGGTATGTGAAGTAAAACAGCATAAAAACCCATCACAATCATTAAGGTCACTGATTTGTGGACTATTTTGGCAAACATTCTGGGTTTCCATCTGGAACGTGTGCTTTTCATTCTGCTATTTTCAGGGTTGGCAAATAGAATGGTATGACTATGCTGTCAAAAGTGACCAATTCTTTCAATGAACATCACACACACCGCGTGAGATATCAAGTCAGTATAGTCATTGTGGTTTAACACACTAAAAAGAGCTTGAGTACCATGGCACCTGAGCGACAGTCATTATTGTCAGTGAACAAAAAAAGAGAAATATGCTTGAAGGTATTGCATAACTGGCAATGTTGCAGTGATTATTACACACTCAGATTCATTGCCAGCCGTTTGATCTTGTATACTCAAACCAACAAATATTTAAGTACTTTCACTCACTTTGGGTTGATAAATGAAATAATTACTGGATAAACTGCCAAAACTAGTTGAGAATACTCAGTCAAGGTAAGTTGCCCTAATATGTAGGAGTCCCAATATCAGCAACAAAATGAGTATCAGATCACATCAGCCTGCATCTAAAATCTCAGATTTTCAGTCCCTTGCAGATACCGCTCCAACACTTCTATACACCAGTGCCTGTATAGAACACACTATTCACAACCAGTGTGCGCTAATGTGCTTACAAAACTAGCAAGGAGTAGTTTTGCTGGGCATGTGGCAGAATTTTTCATTAGGAGTCCAAGAAAAACATTTCAGCTGAGTGCAAAACTTGTCATGCACAAGTTTCTTTTTTGTGCTCGACGACGAGCCCTTGTTGGTAGTGAGAAATGTCGGGTTTACATACCTAATGTTGATGGCTGTTTTTCTCAGTTTGAGTAATATCATTCGATGAAGTTTTTTCTAACATTGCAATCTATAAAATGTATGATTTGTGCTGATATTGGATCGATATCGGGCGATACTCAAAGATGCATTACCAGTATCATACTGGAATGGGACACTTCTATAAAAGAGTACAGAACACCAATGATTTTGTTTCTTCAAATATTAAATCCAAAAACAGTTTTATGTCAGCGATAAAAACGTGAATGATGTCATAACTGTGAGCGCCACCAATTTATCAGTCATAGCGACTATCGCCAATTATGAAAAAAATGGAATAGCTGCAGGACTCCCAAATAAAAACGATCAAATCGAGGCACTGAAGAACAAGATTCTAGCTTTGGTGAAGGGCTTGTAGTTTCTCTTCACCTACTTTGCCACTGATATTAAAAGAGAGGCAGCAGCACTTTATAGAAATTGACTAAGCTATAAAAACACATCCAAAATAGTGGTATTCTTTTCATTCTAAATAATATAGTATTTATAATATTGCCAATTATTGTAATTAGCAAAAACTTTCACGAATGTGTGCATAGTGTACAAAGGACAACAGTGTTAAGTGGGCTGGAGTTGTTAACAGTTGGTAAGAAAAAGAAACCCCAATATTATCCGATTGCAGGACTTTGGCAATTTCAGTTCAAAGTCAGGCTGCTTTAGGCCCTCAGGTGTTATTCAGTGTGTTGTACCTAAACTATAGATGAAGCTGCACGCTCTGCTACTGCCTAACAGGTGATAGACAAAGATAAAACAGAAACAAAATGTAGTACAGTGGACACCAAACCTGTCCTTAGTTATCTTTCTTGCCCACTTCATTTTCTTCTCCATTCATCCATCTGTGCAATTAAAATAAATGGATATCCCCCTCACTCTTTCTCAGTTGTGTCCAGAGAGGAGGGGGTCTCTGGAGGGTTATAGCTTCTCAATGTCTTTGTACTTTTTCCGTAGTATGGACACCTGGTCTTTAAAGAGGACTGGGTCCAGCCTTGTCTGAGAATGAAGCAGTGGCATTGTGCCAAACCAGTTGGCAAACTTGTTCATGCAAGTCTGACGTTGAGCAAAATGGTCAGGGTCAGCCCAGCGAGAAGCCCGGGAACTCTGAGTGGGGTGGAGGAGATGGACAAGGATGAGGTAAGCAGAGAGAAAGCATGTAGCAACAATATTTATGAATGATTACACATTGTTATGAACTTTCATGGCACAGTTTTAAATTCAAATATCAAGAGTGGAAATGAGTTAAAAGTTAAAAACTACACTATCTACTGCACTAAGGAGTTTTTCCTCCTGTCTGTGGTCTGTGTTTACATTTTTCCATCTGAATGTCCGTCTAAATCGACAAAAAAAATTATACAGCGTGCAGTTCATGCAACAAGATATTCCAAGAATATATTGTTATCAAAATTAAATATTTTAATGTCTGACTTGTCACCTTCACATTTTCAGTTCCCTTTTTAATAACAAATTAGATTTATTTATATATTATAATATATAATATAATATGTGTATTATATAATTATATTATAAATATATTATAATAATGATTGACAGTACGATTTCAGGTCAGGAAGGTCAACATCAATGGCAGTACTTGGCAATGGAAGAGATTACAAACAAACTTCAAAATATGCAGTTGGGATATTTGACTTGTACCCATCTTTGACACCAACAATCATTAAATATTACGCAAAGTCTCTGCATTGGGCCCCAAGCAATTCAATCTATATATAAATGATATATTTAATGTGTCAAACTTATTAAAATTATTTTTATTTGCAGATTATATATTTTAAAATATTGACAGATAGTTTATTATCCAGTGATAATTATAGTAAACTTATTAATAATGTAAATGATGAGCTAAACAAATTAAAAGAATAGATGGATAGCAATAAATTATCTCTACATTTAAATAAAACAAGAGTTATGTTGTTTGGGAATTGTAAAGAAGTAGATGGTGGTGTAATAGATAAAGTGACAGAAAATACTTTTTGGAAGTACCTATTGATAGTAAACTAAGTTGGAAATTGCATGACAGACACATACAAAGTTTCCAAAATCCTTTCAATCATTAATAAAGCTAAATATTTATTGTAATATAATTAATTATTTATTTATTCATTTTCGATGCCGCCTACCCTCATTAGGGTCGCGGGTATGCTGGAGCTTATCCCAGCTGACTTTGGGCGGGAGGCAGGGTACACCCTGGACTGGTCGCCAGTCAATCGCGGGGCACATATAGACAAACAAGCATTCACACTCACATTTATAACTAAGGACAATTTAGAGTCACCAATTAACCTAACATGCATGTTTTTGAAATGTGGGAGGAAACCGGAGTACCCGCAGAAAACCCACACATGCATTGGGAGATCATGCAAACTCTACACAGAGATGCCCAATGGAGATTTGAACCCTGAACCTTCTTACTGTGAGGCCAATGTGCTACCCACGTCATTATAGACGTTTGGGGAAATAATTACAGAAGTTCACTACATCCCCACTTTGCACTTAAAAAGAGTGCAATAAAAACTAAACATACAGTTGTTTTTTTGTGATCATACAAATACTTTATTTTTGCAGTATAATAAAAAAATATACCACTGGAAGTAATGATATAACTCACACATGTAGTACATATATTGCCTTCATTACTCTATTCATATATAACAACTTAAATAATAATGCATGTTGTACATATGTGTGTAGGTGTAATATTTATGTATTATAATGTATAACATGCTGCATATTGGCTTTAGTGTCATGAATAGGGAGTGGATGTAAACAAGCTTGTCTTATCCCACTCCTTTTCAAGCTAAATTATATTCTGTTTACATGTGTATTTTGATTATGTTCTGGGTATCCGCCATATTTATTTTCTACTGTTTACTATAACCATTGTGGGTGCAGTGTACAGTAACGTACAGTTTGTGCTATTTCATTTTGTGTGGCTGGAAATAAAGAATCAATCAATCAAGTTCTCCATCAATTTGTTAGTACAAATATAATAATCAAATGCATGGGTAATTGTGTGCCCTGCAATTGACTGGTGACCAGTCCAGGGTGTACCCCGCCTCCCGCACAAAGTCAGCTGGGATAGGCTCCAGCATACCCGCAATCCTAATGAGGTTAAGGGGTATAGAAAATGAATGAATGAATGAA
Source organism: Oostethus manadensis (assembly GCA_024372805.1). Taxonomy (NCBI): domain Eukaryota; kingdom Metazoa; phylum Chordata; class Actinopteri; order Syngnathiformes; family Syngnathidae; genus Oostethus; species Oostethus manadensis. Next base: position 2,104,536 of record QODF01000060.1, on the reverse strand, counting down.
TGAATGAATAGGTAATTGTGTAATAATATGACATGGTTTCATATAAATTCATATTAATATATATTGAGAGTTACCAATGGACATAACTGCTGGGTCCTCAATGAAAACAAGTTTGACAACCCTATTCTAGAGCATTGCTCACCTGAGCCATCATGGTCTCCTTGTATTGTTTCTTCTGTGTGACCTTGATGGGGGGCAGTTTTGACACGGAGGAGACCAGGAAATTCATCAAAATGTCCTCACAGTTTGACATCTGGTCCACCATGGTTTTCAGATTGGCTGGAAGGTATGTGGTATACAGGTAGTGGTAGTATCTGAGGACAAAGAGACCGCATGTGTTGGCATAAGTACAAAGAACAAATATGAATGAAGTAAGTAGCAGTCAGAATAGCAGGCCTGAGTACTTGTGATAGATGGCAGCACCAGTCAGCACCATGGAGTAGTCATTGGTCCATTTGGAAGTATAACCCCAACGCTCCTTGTTGCTATCCCAGAAGTGGCTGCGGGCTGGGTACCCAACAATACGATCTGGGAAGCTACGCCAGACTGTAAAGGCAAACTCCACCTGGATAGACATAAATGAAAAAAATTCAGAAAGTCAGAAAAAAAATCTATTAGCGAGATAACCATGCTTATTTCTGATTGAAATGATCAGAAATATTTTCAGTTTATTTTTCAAAGGTGTGCCCTGCAATTGACTGGCGACCAGTCCAGGGTGTACCCCACCTCCAGCCCAAAGTCTGGGATAGGCTCCAGGATACCCCGCGACCCTAATAAGGATAAACGGTATAGAAAATGGATGGATGGATGTTAAAAGGTGGGTATATCTGCATATACACAATAACTGACCACTGTATAGCCTGTATTCACTAAAAAGCACACAAAACCAAGCATGTGGTGTCTGTAGTCTGACCTCTGTGGTAGAGAGCACAGTGTCCTCATCTAGGCTCAGCACAGCATCAGTGGGGATGGTGTCGTACGGCAAAAAGCGACTGCTTATGACCTAGTGTAAAAGTGTGAGACAAAAGACAAACAAGTAAAATGAGGCCAGTTGTTTAAAACAGTAACTCCACTTAATTAGGTAACTCAACAACATTTAGTTAACAAAACCCTACAAACACAAGCTGCCCAACCTCCAGTGTCTTTCAGGTCTATTTGTGCAACAATGTTTTTATCTCACTGAACTAACCTAGAAGCAGAAAAGCACAGACTTTTTGAGGAATTAAAACACTTGGAAATTGATGGTGTTTGCCTTCAACATTTACTGAGTATAGTATGGCAATATAGACATGGGACACAAAGACTGGACAAACTCATTCATTCATTTTCTATGCCGCTTATCCTCATTAGGGTCGCTGGTTTGCTGGAGCTTATCCCAGCTGGCTATGGGCGGGAGGCGGGGTAAACCCTGGTGTCGCCAGTCAATCACAGGGCACATATAGACAAACCAACATTTACACTCACATTCATAACGGCGGACAATTTAGAGTCTCCAATGAACCTAACATTCATGTTTTTGGAATGTGAGAGGAAACCGGAGTACCTGGAGAAAACCCACGCACGCACGGGGAGAACATGCAAACTCCACACAGAGATGCCCAACGGAGGTTCGAACCCTTAACCTCCTGACTATGAGGCCAATGTGCTACCCACTCGACTATGGCTCGACAGACTATGGTAGTAAATATATTATAAATGGTCTTTGACTTGTATAGCGCTTTTTTACCTCCAAGGTACTCAAATCACTCTGACACTTACAGGGCTGAAACTAACTAGTCGATTAATCTGAAGCTTGTTGTGTTGGTTAATCAAGTAATTGGTCCACCCCAAATGTACCAAATCAATGCACAACATATCAGAAAAAAGGCAAAAATGTCTACCACTGTTTTCCAATGTCAAAACTGGATGCCTGGGAAATGCACCAAACAACTTTATGAGCTCCTGGTCAGATCATGCAGAGATGTGATCAAGGTTTTGGTTCACAGTGCACAACTTAATACACAGGAACAGACAATGTTGACTTATGGCCAACTATTACTGGAATTTGTGTAAGGACTAAGAAGATCTGTGTACAGGTCTTGACCAGTTATTTCTAGGTATGTGTCAGCTGAGAGAGATTACTTTTACCCTGTAGTATGTGACCTATATGCAGTCCAAAAAAAATCATAATATCTATACAAATAAGCGCTTTAGAATATAAGTACATAGTTTGTTCCTATGATAGCAATGACTTTAAAAACTGAATTAACTGAAAATGGAAAATCCCCCTTTTCCTATTATTCAGGCACCCCACAGTTTGGGTTAAGAAGACTGAAACTATTTGAAAGCAAACCCGCCCCATGCTGCTAATGTGCTGAGAACTCTCTCGATGACATGATCCACTCTGGCAACGGATTTTGGACTTCCTTCTAATGAGGATAACTTTTTGTCAAACTCATAGTATGTTAGGAATGCCATTATAATTATTTTTCGTCGTTTCTACTTCCTCAGTGTTTGAGACAAGGTCATTTTGCAGTGACATTGAAGGTTTACATAAATACAGGACTATGGAACTTAGTTATTGTTCCTGAAATGGACATTTGGAACATAGAGACAAAAAATATTGGGAAGAGTTTTTAAATTTCACAATGAATAAAATTACTGGGTTGACTGGGGTCTCTTTAAATAGAATGAAAAAGGCAACACATGCTCTAAATTAAAGAGAAATACACAATCGGTAGCATGCAGTTCGATAGTTTACATTTTTGAGAGAACATTTCTCCTTTGCATATACAATGTAAAAAGCTGCAGTAAAACCTAATGAGAACAGAATCAGAATATGGCTTTTACCTTGCTTTCCCCTTCTATTACAATGACAGGAACTGAAGTGACAGGCCAGCGGTGCTTGGCGGGAAGAAATTTGTCACAATTCCACACAACTATCACCTGCAGGAATGTAAAGTTGGGTTAATATTCCATATAAGAATATATCTTTGACAATCCTTTTGATTGATGTGATTAAAAATATATATTTTTTTTATCTTAATCCAAATTATGTGGGAAATAATTATTCCATTTCTATTCCAGATCTATTTTCTGACTTGTCATACTAGCTTGAGGTACATATATAGTACAAGTCAAAAGTTTGGACACACCTTCTCATTCAATGCGTTTTATTTACTTTCATGACTATTTACATTGTAGATTCTCACTAAACGCATCAAAAAACTACAATTGAACACATATGAAATTCAGACCAGTGCAAAATTCCGAATTCAGTTCAGTTCATTGGATCAATTTGAATAGACTTCACCCCACAAGATGTTTAATTTAATTTGAATTGCAGAAGTGGAACTGAATTCAATGCAATTCAGAGAAATGTATTCTCATCACATAGCAGTGAGAATTAGATACATTTTTCCTCAAAATGGAAGTACAGACACTTAACATTAAGCATACTCTTCAATGTTGGAAAGTTTATTAATTTATTTTCATTTTACAACAATCAAATGAAACAATGTTTAGGTAAATACAGTAATCACGCACTTTAAATGGTAAAGTTATTGCAACTGGTGGCCAAATGGTCAACAGTCACCTTTTACTTTTTTGATAGCGCTGCAAACCCTTGATGTTCTCTTACTGAGCTTCATAAGGTAGTCACCTGAAATGTTTTTCACTTCACAGGTGTGCCTTGTCTGGGTGGAATTTCTTGCCTTATTAACGGGGTTGGGACCCTCAGTTGAATTGTGCACATGTCAGATTGATACACAGCCGACAGCCCTATTGGACAACTGTTATAATACATATTATGGCATGAACCAATCTGCAAAGCAAAAATCAATGCGTGGCCATCAATATTTGGGATGGTGTGTACAAACTTTTGTCCTGTGCTGTATATGGCAAAGACGTGAATAAACCTAATGACAAGATTGAAAGACAACATAAGGTAATACAGGTAAAATACATTACAAAATCTATCAGCCCTGATAAATTAAACAATATGTTGGTAAGTGTGCCAAATTGATGAATGTAAGGCATATTACATTTGACAGCCCTACTCTGAGTGCAGTAATTTTCCTGATATAAAACTGACTGCCAGAGATCATCCTGTAATGTTACACAATAAAGGCATACTTTTCCTAAAATGGCATCAATAAAATGAAGATAGAAATCCTTAGGGGAAACTGTTAAAGCTGAAAGGCGAGTTCTGATTTACACAATGGTGTTCCGGTGTATTCCATAAAGAAAATATTATGATATGGATGAAAAGGTAAAGGTTTTGCCTTACCTGTGCACAGTACTGTGACTTGGCTACAGCCACAAGCAGCTTCATGACAGGTTGGGACTGTGAGACTAGTGGGCTCACCACATGAATGACAGCTGTAAACTTTGGGTATGGCTTGATACCTGGAAAACAGTGTTCCATGCTATCAAAGTGAGAAAAACAAGTAATCAAATTCCAAATATGGCATTAGTGCTATGTGTGTATACTACCTCCTAAACAACTTTGAGCATCTTTCTTCTTTACTTAAGTGCATTCTGAGTTGGCTTGTGTAAAAGTGAGGTCACAATTTGGCACGGTTTTGCTACAAACATAAGCTATTTGTGACTGTACTGTATAGTCCATCATAATAACACATCGACTCCAAATTGTCAATTGCTTCTCCGAGGCTGTTTTTGTGTATGTGCATGCGCCACGGGCATGTATGCATACAGACAGCACAGAGTGAAAACCACAAATGGCAATAATTTAATTGTGTCGAACAAAGTTTATTATTATTATTATTATTATTTTACAAAGTTTCCTTTCGGATTGTGATAAATATCAGACATTTATTTGTCCAGTCCATTCTTGGTAACATCTGCTCACCGGTGGTAATGGTGTTAAATTTTTTGGTTGAAAAAAAAGTGTCGTTTATAGCCAAACAGGCACAGCACTTTTAAAGACATGCCAGTAAGTCAAATCCCGGTATTAGCAATCAGCTTCACACTTTGCATAATGAGCAAAGCACACATGTAACAGAGGAGTCAATGAAGATACATTGTTTAAAGTGCAGTACATGAATCTAGCAATGTCACAGATACGCAAATTCTACAAAATGCCAGCTGTTCCAGTCATGACTGAAAAATCATCTGCGGGATTTATAACATACACACAGTGCATCAATAATTTACTGACCAAGCTTAGAGTAGTAGAAGGGGAAGTCTCCAAGGTATGTGGAGTACTGGGGCAAGGCAAAAAGACCGCCAGGAAGGCTGTTCCACATGAGGTTACTCCTCGAGGTGTGCTGCAGCACCCGGTCCTGGATTATCTGTAAGGACGATGGCGACAGAATATAAAAATTTTAAGTAAAAACAAAAAACTAAAGCGTGTTGTAGGTTGCCGTGGCTTGTCAGACATTAGGAAGAAATCAGACTTCTTGTGCCCATTTATTTTACACAGTGGTGTCAGGTATTCTCCAATAATTTAAGAATAACACACAGTCACTTCATTTAAATGCTCCGTTACCTTCTGGTACTTCTAGATGTGTGTATTTCTACAGTAAATGTGAGGCGGCATTTTCTATTTTTAGGTACTACATTTAAATAAAGTAACGTGTTTAAGAGCAATTGCATCAACTACCACGAGGCTCCTTCTCCAAGTAACAGAATACAATAATTGTTTTTGCAAGGGTGTTCACATAATTTCATTGGAATAAGAAAAAAGGACAAAACATTGCAAGCAGACACATGCACAAAAAGTCTCTAAAACAATGGCAACTTTTTACACTACCAATCAACTGTACCTACTTGCAAAAATACAATTTGAATAAGTTGGAATTGGAAAGGGAAATGCTTCCCAATGTGTCCTATTCCATCAAACACTATACAGTATACAAAAATTTGTACATTACTTTTAAGTAGATCATTTTGAAGGTAGTCTGTAGAATGGAAGACTTAGTATAAAAGCATACTACATTGCTTTGGAATATATTTACAAGCAGTGTGTTTTGTTTTTTCTCTGCCCAACATCCCCTTATTAGTATTGCATCCCCACCTACATCAAAGCTCATTGCCAGGGTCCCTGCATAAAATCCATTTTCCATTTTTTTCCATTTTCCATCCATTTTCAGTCGCTAGGGTAAGTATATGGTAAAGTCAGCATAGTGCACTTTCTTGTTTTTTCTAACATATTTAGACATTGCCATTCACATGAAACTGCAGGTCGCTACCAAGGTTTATGTACCAAACACGTTTTGGCCCGTGGCACATCACTAATAGTAATTTAAATAAAATAAGCCCATATGGAATCGAATTTAACATGCAAGCCTGCACAAACATAAATGAGTACCGTACCTCCAGTGTGGTCAGAACTATTTTCTCTACACAGTTGAAGTAAGCCTCCCACAAGAACTGGGTCTGCTGTCTGAGGGAGAGAATCTTATCCTGGTGGATGGAGCGAACTGTTGAGGGAATCTGTTATACAAGCAAACACACATGCTCATAAATCCCCAAATGAAAACAAGAAGTCAAACAGGAAGCTACTTGCAACAATTAATGCAGCAATAAGACAATTATATACCGTATACACTGCCTAGCCAAACATAACAATTGCCACCAAAAAAAACAACAAATCAAATATTTTGCGGGACCGCCTTTTGCTTTGATAACAGCACGCATTCACTGCGGGATTGTTTTGATAAGCTTCTGCAATGTCACAACATTTATTTCCGGTGTTGCATTCATTTTTCACCAAGGTAGAGTCTAACCGCTGCGTAAAGCCTTCCCCAGCACATCCCAAAGATTCTCAATGGTGTTAAGGTCTGGACTCCATGTGTGAAAATGATGTCTCATGCTCCCTGAATCACTCTTTCACAATTTGAGCACGATGAATCCGGGCATTGTCTTCTTGGAATATGCCTGTGCCATCAGGGAAGAAAAAATCCATTGATGGAGTAACCTGTTCATTCACTATATTCAGGTAGTCAGCTGACCTCATTTTTTGAGCACATAGTGTTGCTGAACCTAGACCTGACCAACTGCAGCAACCTCGCATTTGTTTAGTTAAATCCAGGCGGCGACTTTTTTTTTGGCCAGGCAGCGTATTAGGAATGCTCCAACCGGGGAGCCACCGATCAGTATTGGCCGATTCCCATGAAAAAGCATGTGATCAACATATGCCTTTAAATGCTGATCACAAAAGCCAATCACCTTTCCTTCACACTGCACAGCCTGCCAGAACAAAAACATGTTAGGTGTGTAGAACTTACCTTAAACGCTTAACTTAAATATGTCATTTGAAGAACAAACACTTAGAGTATGGTGTGTTTTTGAGTGTGTGATCATCAGTCAACGTCAGCTAATGCAGCCAAAACTAACAACACTTGACCATAGCGCAGGACAGTCAGAATGCCAAGCAAGTAACCCAAAAAACAATTGAATAAATCAGACGAGATGACCGGCCTTTGTCAGCAATGAAAGACGCACTTGGAACCCTCACCAGGAAGGCTGAGGAGTGTGATCCCACCATCGTTGGAACACACCCTCCATTCCCCCTTTGTAAAAAGCGAGACCTGCACACCCCTGTCTGCCAATTTAGGGGCACCGTTCCTGCAGGGCTGTGGCAACCAAGACCAACCAAGAAACTCCGGGCAGATCGGATCCACTCCAAGGGCCCTTTCACCGAGGAGCTTTTTGACCACCTCGGTAACCTCAGCCCCAGAGACAGAAGAACCCGCAGCACTGTGTTAAGTGCACAGATCCCAGGCACTTTATTCTCGTTGGAAGATGTGTCGCTGTGATAGAGGAAGTATTCCTTTCACCGGTCCACAACATCTCGAGTCGAGATCTGCAGTACACCAGCACCACCACACACTGTGTTGACTGTGCACTGCTTCTCCCTCCTGAGATGGCGAATGGTGATTCAGAATTTATTTGAAGCCATCCAGAAGTAATTCTCCATGGCTTCTCCAAACTCCTCCCATGTCTAAGTAATTGCCTCAGTCACCACCCGAGCTGCAGACCGCTTGGCCTGCTAGAATCTGTCAGCTGCCTCCGGAATCCCATGGGCCAAAAAGACTCCTCTTTCAGCTTGACGGCATCCCTCACTACTGGTGTCCACCAACGAGCTCTGGGATTACTGCCACGACAGGCACAGACCACCTTACGGCCACTGGTCAGATGAGCTGCCTAGACAACGTAGGCACAAAACATGTCCGCGTCCAAAGCCTCCCTCGAAACATGATCGAAGCTCTCCTGCAGGGCTTTCTGGGTGTCTTTCTGACAGGGGACCAAATATTCCCAGCAGGCCTTCACAATGCATTTGGGTTTGCCAGGTCTGACTGGCGTTCTCCCAGTACATCGGAACTAACTCACCACCAGGTGGTGATCGGTTGACAACACTGTCCCTCTCTTCAGTCGAGTGTCCAAAACAAGTTGACACAAGTCCGATGACACGACCACGAAGTCAATCATCAAACTGCGGAACTGCGGTCCAGAGTGTCCTGTTGCCAAGTGCACATGTGGATACCATTATGTTTGAACATGGTGTTTGTTTTGGACTATCTGTGTCAGGCACAAAAGTCTAATAACAAAACACTACTCAGGTTCAGATCAAGTTCCTCCTAATCACGCCTCTCCAGGTCTCACTGTCGCTGCCAAAATGAGTGTAAAACAAGGGAATCCCCAGAGGGAGCACTCTCCAGTACTCCCTCTAAGGATTCCAAAAAGGGCAGTAATTCCAAACTGCTGTTTGGAGCATAAGCACAAAGAACAGCCAGAACCCACCCCCTAAACGAAAACAGAGGGAAACTACCCGTACAGACTAGGAGCCGGGGGTGCAACAAGAATTGCCACCCCTGTCAGTCGCCTCACTGCTGGCAACGCCAGAGTGGAATAAAGTGCAGCCCGTCTCGAGAGGACTGGTTCCAGAGCTATTGCGGTGCGTCGAGGTGAGTCCGACTATATCTAGCCGGAACTTCTCCATCTCACGCAACACCCGGCTTAGGCTTATTTCCCACCAGAGAGGTGACATTTCACGTATCAAGAGCTAGCTTCTGTAGCAAAAAATCTGACCGCCAAGGTTCCCGCCTTGGGCAGCCACCCAGCTTGCTCTACACCAGACTCTTTTGGCCCCTCCCACGAGTGGTGACCTTATGGGAGGGAGAAACCCCCGTTACCTCTTCAGGCTCTTAAAAATGAATTTATTGTTGTTTAGTGGTTTGACACCTACAATTGGTCTACAATACTACAAATGTGGCCTGCCATGAAAACTCTGATACCCCTCTTGTGGGTGATATTAGTGCTACACTTTACTGGTATACTGTAGAAACAAATAATCAGATCTGGCCGCAAAACAAACATCAGTTGTAAAATAACAACAACAACAAAAAAAGAGCAGTGTTACCAGGCCTGTCATGATAATCGATTCATTGAACTATGAAAAAAACCAAGTCAATAATTTTGCAGGCTCAATAAATTGAAATGTCCAATCATGCGTGTTTTCCTCATCTCTTTTTACCACATAGGCTCTATGTCCCAGTACATGAAGGTGGAGCTACTAATGAGTGCATACACAAGATTGTAGGGCCTTATGATATCGTGGAATTTGCCAGTAAAACACAATTTACTATTAAACGTAAAATCACGCTGAAATTGACCTATCGTGAATGAATTGCTGTCATTGTAAGGAAAATGGACGTTCGTGTGGGGATTTATTTCGCCGGTGGACGGCTCAATCATGGCGGAATCTCATTCCAAACACCTAATGGCGCCCCCCCATCCTGAACTTAACATGTTGGAATGGCGAAAAACACAGATGAAAGTTGGCGGAACTTCCTCTTCTTACAGAGCGTGAATGGAAGCTAGGGGTTAGCACAGTTTAGCATTCTGGTGCGGCTGTGTCTGTGTTTTTCTGTGCGAGACTCGGGTTGGATGGGTATATTTTCACTCTGTTGTGTTTCACCGCTTTAATGTTTGGAGCGTTATACTGTACGTCTTACCCGTAAACAGACATTCTCAGGCCTTCAAAATAAGAGCGCCGTTTGCCCCATGTCATCTAACTGTGTAAGCAAAATAAGCGTGTTATAAAAATATCTTACATATACAGTACGAATTGCATCAATGACTACATCTTCCGTAATCACAAGTACAGGCACTACAGTTTGTTCAAGTTTGTTGTGTGCTTTTTATTGGTGTGCTTTTTTCCCCGTAACAGACACAGGGACTATTTCTGTTTTTTGTAACGATTGTGATTTTTATTTAAGTGCAATTGTGTTAAGTGACTTAAGGTCTGTTTATTTTCATTGGGATATTTTGGCTTTCTTGTTTGTTTAATATGTTGTTTAATTTATTATAAGTTTATTGCTTTTGATACAATGTACTGGCAATTTTATGCCATATAATAATGAAAAAAATGTCTAAAAAATAATAATGATTAAAAATAATAATGATTATCGAGAATAATTTGTAGGACAATTATGGCCCAGCAAAATTTGTAATCATGACAGGCCTAAGTGTTACTATTGTTGATGTTTAACCATGCCACAAAACCTGACTAAGTAATCCAACTATAAAGCTGTTTATTAATGTTTACCTGAAGAAGCAGCCTTTCATCACCAATCACAGCTGCAGTGTTCCAGTCAATGATCTCGGAGAAGGGCAGCTCCCAACCATTACTTAGCATCACTGGCACACAAGCTGCCTGTAATGGTGTAAACAACACCAAAAGGAACACATATCAAAGTATTCATTTATAATGGGAACACATTCATTGTTTCAGATTCATTGGATTTAGCCATGACAACATCCTAGATTTGGTTCATCGCATGTGGCAGGGTTTCCTCTCCATGTAATTGATCGTGGCGCAGCGCCATGAGAAAATATAAGCTGCCACAAAAATGACCTTCAAAATATTATTTTTTTAAACTTGAAAACAAATATATTGTAACGATGCATATATATATACTATGCATATAAATACATATACGGCTTACGCACATATTGACCACAATTAGTTTGAAAACTATTTAAAATAACAAAACTGTGCTTTAATTTGATAAAAATTCACCGGAATCGCCTGTCTGCCCAGTTGGCACTTGCACATGTGTGACCAGATAATCACTTTGTTTCTTATTATCAAGAGAATGAAAAATTGTCTGTAAAATGATTGTCACCTGACGAAAGCTTGTCGCAGCCTCTCACGTTTCACCTCACTCGACGTTTGGCATCTTTGTTTACACATTTTGCCTGGCTCTCAATGGCTCTTTGGCGGGAGCTAGGTAGCTGATTTTTGTCCCACTGCCGAGCTACAAGTGTCTATCACGTTCATGCCAAGTTTCACTTTAATCTTACTCTCTTTTTATCATTATAATACTTATGACTTGTCTTCACTAGTTGCGTGTCTAAGTTGTTCAACATGAACATGTAATGTGTCAAGCTTTAGACAGCGAAGCTATCGCAGGGGTTTACAAGAGGTAGCTTGTGAACTAGGTCACCAGCTGATGTTGAGTACTTTAACAAAGAATATTTGCTTCACCTCTTATTAATTTTATCAGTGATCTATTCAACCATGACACAAGTATTTCATGGCAAATGAACACACAGGGAGATAGCAAACATATTTTTTGTCAAAGTAGCTTTAATAGTGCTCCAAGTTCGATACACCTGTGCTATTATAAAGTACTCTGGACTTTATACTGTTTATTCAAAACAGATTTCTATAACAAAAATTGGTTTCAATTGTTTTTTTTGGTTGCCGCACGGTGGATGAGTGGGTAGCACATTGGCCTCAATGTCAGGAGGTTCAGGGTTCGAATCTCCATTAGGCATCTGTGTGTGGTGTTTGCCTGTTCTTCCCGTGTGTGCGTGGGTTTTCTCCGGGTACTCCGGTTTCCACCCACATTCCAAAAACATGCATGTTAGGTTAATTGGCGACTCTAAATTGTCCATAGGTATGAATGTGAGTGTGAATGTTTGTTTGTCTATATGTGCCTTGCGATTGACTGGGACCAGTCCAGGATGTTCCACGCCTCTCGCCCAAAGTCAGCTGGGATAGGCGGTATAGAAAATGAATGAATGAATGTATTTTTGTTATTTATGTTATTTTCAACTAAAACATATATTACCCGGGTTTCCGCTACATGCAATGAATTATGACGCAGCGCCACGGTTCAATAAAAGCTGCCACACCTTGGAAATTACTAGTTTTTTATTAAGTGAAAATGTAATGCTGCGTATAAATGGACGTGTATGAATAGCCATTCAGGCTCTCTCAGGGGTGCATTAAGGAGAACGCAAATGTAATGGTAACCTCGTCACCTACATCATAACCGTCACTTTGTAGATGTCATATGGCATCAGTCAGCCGACACCCCTCCTGATTCGCTTTTGTGCCGTCGTGGCAAAAAAAGTGGGGAACAGATATCTTTATTTATAGAATATATTGTAAAGTTGCAAGAAAATCCAGAGTTTGATTTAAAAAAAATATCTTGTACAAAACGAATACATTCAGACAACCTGTGGAATTCTAAGCAAGAACAATTTTATTGCACGTATTTGAGATGTTATTTACATTGAGAGATATTGGTTGTATGTGACACTGACCTGTAATGCCTCTAGGAAGCGAAAGGAACCCAGCCGACGTCCTCGAGGGACAAGACAGAATGTGGAGTTGAAAAGCATCTCTCTATAGTCATACCTGCAAAATGACAATGATGGAGTCCATAAAAAACAGCTGACTGAAAATGTCGTTAAAAAGAACAGAGACAAACATACAATGTCGCTACAATCACCCTCACCCACCAAACTACCACAACTAGCAGTGAAAAGTACACTATGTATAACTTGATGAAATACACTTAGGAAAACACACTACCTGATCTTGATAGCTTGCTTTTCCTCCTACCACCATCATTTATCAAAACCCATAAACCCAATTTCTTTAGTAACAATATACTCTGCATTAGCCATGAGTGTAAGAGAATATGCACTTGTACGTCCTTTGGTCTCTCACATGACTTGACATTAGAGAAGTACACTGTGATAATCATTCAGCAGGTACATTTTCAATTTTAGGGAAACAGACAATTACAACAACTCTAAACTACAATTAGTGACAATGAGCAGTGTACTGGTACATTTAAGAAGTAAAATTGCTGAAAAAGCATGAACATACCAAGAGACAATGAAAAGCTTGATGGAGGTGAATTGTGTGGCCATACATCTAAAACACAATGTTTTACAGCAAAATGACATGAATGAATACAACTCTAAATCTTAAAGCATCAGTTGTGGATGCTTTATCTATGAGGATAATCCTATGTTAGACTATAAAACATCATTTAGATTTAAGAGTATCTATGAGATTAAAGGATATAAAAACATAAAAGCGAGAATTAAACCACAATTCCATCTACAGAAATAGAAAAAAATCAATTAACAACACAGTATGTACACAGTACTAACAAAATTGTACTACATAAGCTCTCTGTATAATGCTGCTTTGTATTCCTGTAGGAGCCAAACTCTCATAATCATGACTATTAGGGCTGCAACTAACGATTAATCAATGAATCGGTTATTTTTTCGATTAAACACATTTTTAAAAGACACTTTTAATTTTCCCTTCTTTGCAGTAATCCTTTTAAGAATGCATAAATGGACGTTTTCCCTCCAACAATCATAGCAAAGAGGAAAATCTCAGTCACCAAAATCGAAGTAGCAAAGTATAAACCATCAGTTGACAAATGTCACAAACACTAAGTTTTGTGTGTATGCATGCTAAGAGATAATGGAAAGAGTGCAGAAATGTAGGCATTTTCCTAAGAACAAGTACAAGTATGGGATTTACTTTGCGTGGGAATGGTTTTACACACGCTCTACGCACACATCTCTGCAGAGTTCAGGGCACGTTCGACCGGTAAGAGGCCTCGCGGAAGACCCAGGGCACGGAGAAACTATGTCTCTCAACTGGCCCGGGATTGCCTCAGGATCCGTACCCGGGGAGAGGGAAGTCGGGGCTTGACTGCTAAGGTTGCTGTCCCTGAGACCCAACCTCAGATAAGCAGTAGAAGATGGACGGATGGTAATCAGGCTTTTTGACAAACGATCACATCTTTCTCTGCTTGAAATCATTACAAGAACAGTAAAAATGAGTCTAAGTTTGATCATAAAGGTATCTCTTTGACAGAGACGGGGCAATAATATTGTTACTGCAGCCAAATGTTTAGCCAGTCAGTGTGATGTTGTCATTAACTTTTGATCAAGGTCTGGACTGGCTCATTGCTGAAACACAAATATACAGTAATCCCTCAATTACAGTATCGCGGGTAATTGGTTCCAAACTAGACTGTGATAAGGGAATTTCCATAAGGTCAGATTCCGTATTTATAAACGGACCATTTAAGTAGTTAGAGCATAAAACGCCTACGTACAACCTTCTAAATACGGGTTTCAACATTATTGGAGCCCACTAGACACAAACACCCCTGTAGTCAGTCACCTTTACGCTCGTACTACCCAATATTCATTCACTCATTTATTTTCTATGCCGCTTATCCTCATTAGGGTCGCGAGTGTACTACCCAATATAAAACACATAATTAAATAAATCAAAATAAACCATTTGAGACCTAAATAAGACTAATGTTCGTGTGTTACTGCAAATGTGTTCCTTAAGGGGGCTGCTGTTCCGGCAATCAAGTCGTAATTGAATTCGTTTTATTTTGTATTTTCATCATTTAGAATTTAAACTGTTTGATACTGCAAAAAAAAAGTGTAATTTGCTTGAATATGCTTTTTTTTACTAATTGGTCATAGTCAACCACAAAACAGCATGATTCTTTTATTTAGTTTAGAAAAACAACAGAGTGAAGCTGCAAAATTCAAACTGCAAAGTAGCCAGGGACGAACGGCTGTAACTCTAAGACATGCTGCAAGAAAAATTAGAGACGAGAAAAATTATCGTGAACTGTGTGACTTTGCTTTAAGTATTTTACATAAAAATGCTATGTCAGCTTTCATTGCTCAGAGCCAGCTGAATCTCATATTTTGTCCAAAAAAGTCGGCATATCAGTGTGTATATGAATTGTGTGTATGTGTATACATTTTCTGTGCGTGTACAAACTTTATCTGATGAGCCAAGTAACGACATGGCCAGAAAAATGTTTGCCCATTGATTTTATGCTGCCAAATGTAGTTATGTAGCACAACATGGATCCACTTTGTGCACTCATACTTTGCCAAAGTACCTTGGAAATTATATTTGAGATAATCACATTCATGTGACCTCATAAATGAGTCAGTTCCGCTTAATATCTCAAAAGAATATTCAGGATATTTGTTGAACTAAACATTTGATTTTAAATCAAATGTAATTGGTGAAATATGAAAAAAAAAGTCAAAGAACCAGTGAGAGAAGACAGTGAGCTCAATATCTGCAGGCAAGGCAGGTCTGCTCCCCAATCATTACAGGATTAAAAACCCACAAGATTTGGATAGCCATGGCGCAGCGCTTAATTCCGCTTGTAGCAGTCATAACATATTTCTCTGTACATGTGGGATAATTGAAAACGTCCTAGCAACACTAAGAAAGCAACTTTGATGGTGTTTGAAAGGACTAAATATGATTTAAGGCTTTCACAAATAGGTTTTTTTTAGCAAACCACTTCATTTCCTTTCTAATTTGAATGACTTGGCTGAAGACATGTTGGCATGAAATCTGGAATTTTATAATTCCTTCATCATTTTAATACTATATTTGGTCCAAAAAGGCGTGTTTAATTCAGACAAAACGCCCTGTTTCCAATGGACCCAACCGTATTATAGGCGGCACATATTTTCAGATTTTCCTCTCTGAGTGGTGGAGGAGTTTGCGTGTCCCAATGATCCTAGGAGCTAAGTTGTCGGGGGCTGTCACGCCCCTGGTAGGGTCACCCATGACAAACAGGTCCTAGGGGAGGGACCAGACAAAGAGTGGCTCAAAAGATCCTGATGATGAATAACACAATTGGACTTCGTTTTCCCTCGCCCCTGCACCCATGGGGCCCGGTGAGGAACAGCCCGAAAAGGTAACGTGGGTCCACCCTCCCATGAACTCACCACTCGTGGGAGGGGCCAAAGGGGTCGGGTGCAAAGAGAGCTGGGTGGCGGCCGGAGGCAGAGGCCCTGGCGGTCCGATCCTCGGCTACAGAAGCTAGTTGTCGGTACGTGGAATGTCACCTCTCTGACGGGGAAGGAGCTTGACCTGGTGCGTGATGTGGAGAAATTCCGGCTAGATATAGTCAGACTCACCTCAACGCACGGCAAGGGCTCTGGAACCAGTCCTCTCGAGAGGGGCTGGACATTATTCCACTGTGGTGTTGCCGGCAATGAGAGGCGACGAGCAGGGGTGGCAGTTCTTGTTGCCCCCCGGCTACAAGCCTGCACATTGGAGTTTAACCCAGTAACCGAGAGGGTAGTTTTCCTACGCCTTCGGGTGGGTGTAAGGGTCCTGACTGTTGATTGCGCTTATGCGCCAAACGGCAGTTCAGAATACCCGTCCTTTTTTGAGTCCTTAGAGGAAGTACTAGAGAGGGCTCCCTCGGGGGATTCCCTTGTTCTGCTAGGTGACTTCAACGCTCGTGTTGGCATGAGCAGTGAGACCTGGAGAGGTGTGATTGGGAGGAACGGCCCCCCTGATCTTAACCCGAGCGGTGTCTTGTTATTGGACTTCTGTGCTCGTCACGGATTGTCGATAACGAACACCATGTTCAAGCATAACGGTGTCCACATGTGCACTTGGCACCAGGACACCCTGGGCCGCAGTTCGATGATTGACTTTGTGGTTGTGTAGTCGGTCTTGCGACCACATGTTTTGGACACTCGGGTGAGGAGAGGCGCAGGGCTGTCAACTGATCACCACCTGGTGGTGAGTTGGTTCCGATGGTGGGGGAGGATGCCGATCAGACCTGGCAGACCCAAACGCATTGTGAGGGTCTGCTGGGAAGGCCTGGCAGAGTCCCCGGTCAGAAGGAGTTTCAACTCCCACCTATGGGAGAGCTTTGACCATGTTCCGAGGGAGGCAGCGGATATTGAATCAGAGTGGGCGATGTTTCGTGCCTCCATTGTCCATGTGGCCGATCGGCGCTGTGGCCGTAAGGTGGTCGGTGCCTGTCGTGGCGGTAATCCCAGAACCCGTTGGTGGACACCAGTGGTGAGAGATGCCGTCAAGCTGAAGAAAGAGTCCAATCAAGCCGTCTTGGCCCATGGGACTCTGGAGGCAGCTGACAGGTACCGGAAGGCCAAGCGGTCTGCGGCCCTGGCGGTCGCTGGGGCAAAAACCCGGACATGGGAGGAGTTCAGAAAGGCCATGAAAAACGACTTCCGGATGGCTTCAAAGAGATTCTGGACCACCATCTGCTGTCTCCGCCGGGGGAAGCAGTGCACAGTCAACACCGTGTATGGTGGGGATGGTGTGCTGCTGAACTCGACTGTTCAGCTGCTCCTCCGCATGCAGAGGAGCCAGATGGCCAGGTGGCTCGGGCATCTGGTTAGGATGCCTCCCAGGGAGGTGTTCAGGGCACGCTAACCGGTAGGAGGCCTCGGGGAAGACCCAGGACACGTTGGAGAGACTGTCTCTCAGCTGGCCTGGGAACGCCTTGGCATCCGCTGGGAAGAGCTGGAAGAAGTGGCCGGGGAGAGGGACCTCTGGGCTTCCCTGCTTAGGGGGCTGCCCTCGCGATCCGACCTCGGATAAGCGAAAGAAAATGGATGGATGGATGGATTGTTCAACTACAAGTCAACTAGCCAAAGTCTTAGAAGCAGAAAATACAGTTAGCCAGCTAAGGTTTAGGAACACTTATAATAGCAGCCAACCTTTAAAAGATAAAACAATACATGGATTCTTGATAGATACAACCAATAATTTACGTTGGTCCCTTCAATTATGAGTGCGGCAAAGGTGTCATGACCATGGTTTGTTTAGCACAATTCAACCCTTCAGTTTTTTGAGTCATCCGATACAACTTTTATACATCTGGGGTAAAGGAAATCAAGGCAGTAATGATAGAAAACTTCTTCTTGGATCTGGCACATGAACCTTCTTTCCGTTACTTGTTTCTGTTTTCCACTGTTTTTCAAAAGGTTTATCATGTGCACATATGGTACTGGGATAATCAGCAAGTGACCTATCCCTAAATATGAAACCAATTAAAAATGATGCAAGATGGGTTGTTTTTGCCTGCTTGTTTTGATGGCTCTTAATGCTTTGTTTTAATGGTTGGATAGTTCCCATTGAAGACAACAGATGGCTGCAATAAGCATGTATACTGTAGAGACAACATGAAATTAATGGAGAGAAATAAAGAATAGAGAAAAGAAGCGAAAGTTGAGAAATAATTTGAACACCTTTCATTGCTATTTACCTTAGCATATAGTATGCCATACTAATTATTTACTATACTACTGCTCTTTACCGGACCTCCAGATCGGCCTGCTAAATAGGCTGAGTTAGGGTGTAGTCACACTAAGGCTTCCTCTCTTGCTGAGCCACTGAAATGCATTCACACTGTGCGGTGATGCCATCACATCTACATTGCTGTACTGTAATTTATATAACTTTGTGCATGATTTTCAATATCATTAAGTCGTTTTGAACATTTCTACTGTGGAAGATGCGAAAGGAACAATCAAATTAATGACACAAAATGTCAAATCAATATGAATTGTGATAGGACTACAGATTCCCACCACTACTAAAATCAATTCATTTA
Organism: Oostethus manadensis; assembly: GCA_024372805.1. Taxonomy (NCBI): domain Eukaryota; kingdom Metazoa; phylum Chordata; class Actinopteri; order Syngnathiformes; family Syngnathidae; genus Oostethus; species Oostethus manadensis. Next base: position 2,085,829 of record QODF01000060.1, on the reverse strand, counting down.
CCCTTAATCAGAAGGTAGCTTTGCAGGTTTGGTAAATGTTTGTCATTATCTTTCTCAAGCTGTTGCATCTCCCGGCACCGGTCGGCCACACATGTTGAAACCACTGCTCCGAGTAACAATACACTGGTATTACGATATTTTTTGGGCCACTACCAATATAAGTGTTTTACAGTTCAGTGAAACACAATGTTAGTGCCAACTAATGAATTGGTTTTATTACATTTATTTATTACATGCTCGCATCAAGCATGCCCAAACTAATTTTTGAAGTGATTAACAAGAACGGTGGAGCTACTCATTACGGAATCCTACTTTAAAAAAATGTTCTTCTGGTTTGGAGAATGTTTTGTCATTTTTTTGAGCGGTGGTCTTAAACTTTTGATCAGCTGATAAACAACATTTCAATTCAAAACGTTTCAGTTTTATTGTTGTTTTCAATAAATTACTTTTTCAAAGTGCTTTTTGTCACACTCCCCTTTCTTGCTTTTTTGCATATTGTAGCTCTACTTAAAACCTCATTAAGATCCAAATTTCCAAAAGGTAAATTCTAGCAATTTTTCAACTGGTCTTAAGATTTTGATCATGTTTTATATAAAACAGAAATAGTTCAAAATTTCTCGTGCGGCCCGGTATCAAGTATTGGTGTTTCGGGCCCCCTGCCTTAGAGTGCTTGCTCAGCAATCTATTTTCCTCCTTAAGGTTTATGATATGGATCCCCATGAGCATTACGTGCAGGGTGTTGTTCTGTGTTTAAGCCATCTCAATATACGATATCAGAGTCTTAACATGTACCTTATTTTGGCTATCCAGCCACCTAAATTCTAGGTCTATTTCTTGTTGTGCCTCTTTCTTCATCTTCTCTGTCTGTGCTGCAGTCCACTCTTATACTGTATCTCTTGCATTCTCTTCTCTAAGGTGTGCAATAATATCTAATTTTTGCTCGAGGCCCCATCCTCTTCCTTATCCGCCAGCCAGAGTGACCCTCTTTCTGATTTTGAGTCCCTATTTCCGGGGCCAGAATCATTTCGCTTTCTTTTTGATGTTGTATCTAGGCAGCCGCATTGAACTTTTATTGATCAGCAATTAGCTTGACTTGCTAGCAGCTAGCAGCCCTAGTAACTATCCATTTTCTATGCAGCTAATCCTCATTAGGGTTGCGAATATGCTGGAGCCTATCCCAGATGACTAGTTTTTTCAATTAATCTCTTGCCTGTCCGAGGGAACCAACAAGCAGTTATGATCTTGTGTTTGTGAGGTGTAGTCAGAAAAGCACCAAGTACTTCAAATTTCCGCTATTGTCACCAGAGGTCCTTCCACGTACGTCCTCTCCGGTCAACAACGTCACAGCAATAAAGCTTTTTCAGTGTATTTGTGTCAATATTTAGCAACAAAATTTATGTTTGAAAAAATACATTGTCAGTTACGTTTTAGAGTGTGTGACCACAACTGAAAACAGTATGGGGAAAATGTGCGCATGACTAGGGTAAGTATTAATTAATATATGGCAACTCAACCCTACATTCTCCAGACAAACAGTTTTCCCCTTGCCCTGTAAAGCCTGCATCATTTGGATCGCTGCCCCGGGCCACAGGCTTTGGCCATTAACGAGGATTAAAACCCTCTGAGTCTATAAATACACCAACTTGACCAACGTCAGCACCTAGCCAGCGACTGAAATCACCTCACTGCCAGATGTCTGGCATTGAGTTTTCTTAAGTTTTCCTTCTTTCACCCTCTGCCTATTTCATAGAGCTGAACGATTTGTGGAAAATAACTGTGATGGCCAGCCATTTTGCTATAAACTTGTAAAAAGCAGCATTATCTTGGGTCTCTGCTGGGATGCTAATGTATTGCATATAAGTCAGTATAATATCTGCAGTGTTTGTCTTCACACTTTTTGTATAATTGGAGTACAGTAGTCATACCTTTCCCAATGAACTCTAATATGGCCCATGTCGTTTTGAAATACTCTCTAACATGACCAACTTGTAATTCTGTCTGTTATATTTTATTATAAAGTGATATGACGGCAAATACAATTAATCTTTCAGCCCTACGCTATTGTGGCCTCTAGAGAAAATACAGTACATGCTCTCTCTCCTTATGCATGGCCTCTTAATTGGAAACAAGATGTGTGAGGGCTTTCTCTGAGATTAAAATTGTGTACTGCTCTCACTATTTAGGGTGAAATGCTAATTAAAATGGCTTCCTATTATATAGAATGTGCATTCAGTGTTGTGAAGAATATAGAGTTGCCTAGAACTAGACAACATTGGATTTTAGCATAAAGAAATAACTAAATACATACATACATATAATTATTGCAAAATATTACAAATGCAGAACAGGATATAAGTAACAACCAAATTCATACAATCTAAAGATAATGTTGCTCAATCTACCGCAATTTTGTGGTACTGAAAGCGATGTTCTTAAAACCCTTCCCTCGCAGATGCCGTCTGATGGTTGTTGGACTGCACTCAGCACCAGTAACAGTAACAACCTTCATTTTCGTCCCATGTCTTGAGAGACAGCCAATCAGATCATGTGGCTCAAGGTCGGCGAAATTATGTTCAGTCTACCACTTTACTTTTCATTCTATATAGCCCACAGGATATTTAAAGAAGTTTAAAATGACTGTCTTGCTGCATCCAACCTAAGCAGCAAGAGGCCCTTCTTATGCGACACAACAATCCGATCACGTTCAAACAAAGACAGCTTTTTTGCCTTTGCCATCAAGCGATCATGACAGTGTGAATAACTGACTTCTGCCAAGTAGTCATGACATTAAATCCACATTTTGCTAAGATTTTGGCTTGTTCTATATGAAAAATAATGTTAATGCGTAGGTTTTCTCAGAGTACTCTGGTTTCCTCCCACATTCCAAAAACATGCATGTTAGGTATATTTTGACTCTAAATTGTCCATAGGTATGAATGTGAGTGCGAATGGTTGTTTGTCTGCCCTGTGATTGACTGGCAACCAGTCCGGGGTGTACCCCGCCTCCCGCTGAAGTCAGCTGGGATAGGCTCCAGCATACCCGCGAGGATAGGCGGCATAGAAAATGGATGGATGGATGTCTTAAACTTTTGATCAGCTGATGAACAGCCTATTTCACTTTGATAGTGGTTTCCAATAAATTGCTTACTCAAGATTTTTTGTCTCACGTCAATTTCTTCTTTTCGAGTCTTAATGCTCTACTTAGAAGAGAGGTAGGGAACATATGCCTCAGCTATGTGGTTCTTCTGATGACTACATCTGGCTCTTTCTTTTCAACATAACAAAACTTATTTTAAATTTTATCAGTGACATTTTAAAGTAAAACCTTAAGGAAATCACAATTTAAATAGCGTTCAGAAAAAAAACATTCTTATGCATTTTAAGCAATAATCAATTTTCTACCGCAATGCGTGTGGTCAGAGCCAATGCGTTTTATTTTTTTCCCAAATTCTGTTTAAATTTTGAAGAAATCTTTTTCTTTTTTTTTTTTTTTACATTTTACACTTATTTTTAATTGCATGATTATGTGCTCTTTAGTTTTGTGAATCAAATGTCTGTCAAAAATCCTTACATTTATTTAGTGGTTTTCAAACTGGGGGGGGGGCATGGGGCTACCATGCACACTCCTCATTATTACCGTATTTTTCGGACTACAAGCTGCTACTTTTTTCTTCCCCTTAGAACCCTGCGGCTTTAATAATGAAGCGCCTTGTTTATGGATTATGAATCCCCTGTTTATCATGGTTAATTGGTTCCAGACCTGACCTGACCGTATTAGCAATGAATGTGAATGTGAATGTGGTTGCATGAAACAGCATGATTTATTAATTTATAGTTTTGGAGGAAATGGTGATATAGTGAAGCCCTAAAATTAAATTGTGAAGTGGTGATGGAAGACTGTATTAGTGTTGTAACAGAGATAGATAGATACTTTAATCATCTCCAAGAGAAATTTCAATAAAAGTAGTGTGTTCAGTTAATTCTTCATTTAGACAAATATGTTGTCACGGTTTCATTTTTATGTAGTTTTTAGCCATCGTTGTGTGAAATGTCTCACTGATAGTACTTCCAAACTAACAAGGAGCTGTCAAGAGGAGTGAGCAGGAGAGTGACAGGTAGCAGATGGCATATGTCTTTTAAACGACAGAGAGAATGGTATTCCACTGAGCCAATAATAAATGAACCTCAGGGTTTGATACCTTCTGTTGATGACAGACACAAACAGCAGAATCCTCTGTGGAATGGTAAGCATATTAAATATTCAAAGATAATAATAGGCCTGAGAGTGGTCATGATTTGAGCAGAAGACTTATTAACATACTGTGAAACAATCCCGCAAAGAAAAGAATCTGCCTGACGGTCAATCTCAGCAGGTCCCCAAACAGTGGGGGCGGGTGGGTCAAAAAGGACACAATGTAGGACTAGGGCATTTCTGGCTCATGCAGTTGGGTTTGACTGGCGTACTGGAAAACTGAATAAATAGAGCCCACTATAGCTTCCCCTTCCTGGCATCAGGGTTTTGTCCCCTTTAATCTAACCCAACAATCCAAAGTCAAACAACAGGCAGCCACCAAAAACAACACCGCATTCTGGTGGCACAAAAGGAATGACACAGGCCAAAGTACAGTACATAGATAGACACAAATCAAAAAGCTACATCCAATACAACATGTGCACCACGAACCAAAACCAAGAAGGACAACAGATTAAAATAGACAGTAAATAGATTGTGAGGGGCGTTAACTGTGAGAAATTTAACCATAGGATGAAACTTGAATAATTTAAAATAAGAATTGTTCTTCAAACATAATAATAATAGAATAGACACACACAAACAGGTCTTAAAAATTCAGATGATGAAAACCAAAATCACACACTGCAGATTCTGCATAAAAGCACTATTGATTTTTCTATTCATCCAATTGTTTTTTGCAGTCTTCTTCGGCCCCACCCACAAAGTGGTAAAGGTAATGTGGACCCCATTCAAGATTATGTGTTGCGCTGAGATGATGAGAGACCAGTATAAACCTAACCACAACCAAGTGTAAATCTAACAATGTAGGAAAACATTGAGCATATTATACAGTTCATAAAATAGTGATCATGATAACAAAACTGTATGATGAACGATAGTACTTACTTATCATATTCTGCATTGTCTTTGTCACAGCGTGCATCTTTGTGCTTCTGCCAGTCCTTCCCATGCTTACAGGTGGTGAGCAGGACCACGTCCTCTGCGTTGTGCACATGATATAAGGCGTTCCTTGTGTCAGAACCTATTCCAGTTAAATATCTTTTCCCCTTAAACACAAGCATGTACTTCCTATACGGAGGGATTGTGTTGTGTTTAAGGTAGCCCCGTTCCCCTCCTGTCCTGGGGTGGTCTTTAGAAAAAAGGGGGATGGAAACGTCAAAGTTGGGCCGAAAGTTCTCTGTGCTGATGCTGGCCTTCGCCAACATGGCGAGGCCGATGTCGAAGCCCAGGTTTTCCGTGTAGTCAGGCCAGGTGCCGGAGTACAAGTTGAAAATGATGTGGTTTTTACCATCATTCCACAGAGGAAGACTCTGGACTTTTGCCTTTAGGTTGTGTACATACTGTGGTGACAGTTGGTCCCTGTCCAGAGTGTCTAAGCCCAAGACAAACAGACAGGCCCGACCTGGGTCTTGAGTAAAGAACCTGGAGCCTTCAATAGACGACAAAATATTCTGATAGCTCTCAGACATCTTCTCTCCTTTCTGCTTGGGATAGATGTAAACTTTAAAACCATTCTTCTCACAAAGAGAAAAGTCAAAACATGTCTCCATTCTACAGCGCTGTCCGGAGAAAACGCCCGAGTGTGTATCTCTCCTCTCTCTCAGAGATATGTGTTCATTAACACCGTCATTGAGGTCCTGTTCCCAGACGCTGAAAGGTTGAAGTGCCCCGGGGGAGGGACGCCACCGCGCCCCCGGAGTGCGCTCATCACGCCGGCTTAGACCCCGCCTGGACAGCGGGACTTGGATCCCCCCAAAACAAAACAGCAGGATGAGCCACGCACCGGCGGAGAACACTATTAGGTAGCGTTTTTTGGCCTGCATGTGTCCTACGGCGTGGGCTAAGATATGTGACGATAAATCCAAGAGGTTCCGAAGGTTTTGCTTCACCGCCTCCTGTGGGAGAGCTCCGCCATCTTCCCCCAGGCTGCGAGTCTCCCACCTTCTGCTTCAGATCCCTTTCACAAGTCCGGGAACTGATCCAAAGCATGTGGGCGACTTCTAATGCTCATCCAGTTCGTCTTCTCGTCAATATTCCATCCATAAGCAGGCAAAAGTTTGTCCTACACGACTAATATGCCGTAACGGTGGGGTTATATTTCTTAAAACAGCGTTGCCTTTACTTTGCCACACATTTACATCGTTTTACTACTACTCGTGTTCTGGTCTTGAAAAGACAACAAACTCGTTGGTTGTTTTCCGCGAGGACATGCCTCAACACATAATCAGTTTCTTTAGGAAACTGGTAGCCGAGCTAACGCCGCATCATGCAACATTTATAGAATCAATTTCAAACGAACGCTGTTTTAACAAGAACATATGTTTTGTTTGTGGTTTGCCACCTTAACATGCCACTAGCTATCTAAAGACGTGCTCGTTTCAACACACATTCCCGGGGTTAGCTTGCTAGCTTTGCAATAGCTCGTCGTCCGCGTGAAAGTGAGGACGGCATCTCCTATGGTCAAATAACACGGCTCTTCACAAGTGCGAAACTTCTTTGCTCCACGCCTGAAGTCGCCACGTTATTTCGCGAAACATTTGTCCCGTCCAAGTCATGAGTCGAAGAGGTGTCTCTCACATAAAAGATGAGGTGTTGTGGACCCAACAAGCTGAGCACAGGACGGCCACTGACGACGAGGAAGTGACGTTGGGTCACCGTGAAAGGTGCGCTGCATTTCTACAAAAGGCACATCCGACACGGGAGGAGCTCCAGTAGAACCGTTTACTGGCAAGTAGCGCTTTGGTGTTTGGTTTGGATTATTTGTGTGTGAACTACATTGCATTGCGTTCAGGCCAGTCTAATTGAAACTACATAAATACTCACAATGTAAACTATAATAATTGTGACATTTTTCTCCCTGGATTCAGAAAATATTCGTACACAACCACAGCAAAACTGTTTGATTTAGGACTACAGGTATATATGTCTGTGTGGATTCTCAGTCATCTTGGTAATTGTATATGTGTGTATACAGTATGTACTGTATGTGTTAAACTCATCCATCCGTCTATTTCCTTACTGCTTCAAAATAAGGTGGATCTGGCATGTAGTGCATGCCAGATGTTTTGGAGTGAGAATCTGGATTGGTCACTTGTCATTCAATCTGAAAGCACATATAAACAAACAACCATTCACCCACCCATATGGAAAATAAAGGGCCTCTAAATTATGCACTCTGAACTCTGATACACACAGTCTTCTTTTCCTTTAGGCTTATCCCTTCAGGAGTCGCCACAGCCTCCAATTACCTCCATCTTACCCTGTCTTCTGTGTCCTCTTCTCTTGCGCCAACTATCTTCATGTCCTCTTTCACTACATCCATAAACCTCCTCTCTGGTCTTCCTCTTGGCCTCTTGCCTGGCAATTCAATACTCAGAATTTTTCTACCTACCCACTATCTCTCCTCTGGACATGTCCAAACCATCTCAATCTGGCCTCTCTGACTTTATCTCCAAAACCTCTAACATGTGCTGTCCCTCTGATGTGCTCATTCCTGATCCTGTCCATCCTGGTCACACTCAAAGAGAACCTCAGCATCTTCATTTCTGCTACCTCCAGCTCTGCCTCCCGCCGTTTCCTCTGCGGCACTGTCTTTAAACCAAACAACATGGCTGGTCACAGCACAATTTTGTACACCTTTCCTTTAATTTTAGCTGAAGCTCTTCTATCACACACCACACCTGACACTTTTCTCCACCCATTCCAGCCTGCCTGCACACGCTTTTTCACCTCTTTTCTACACTCTCCATTGCTCTGGTCTGTTGACCCTAAGTACTTAAAATCCTCCATCTTCTTTATCTCTTTTCCCTGTAACCTCACTCTTCCACTTGGGTCCCTCTCAGTTACACACATGTACTCTGTCTTGCTGCTGCTAACCTTCATTCCTCTCCTTTCCAGGGCAAACCTCCACCCCTCAAGCTTCTCCTCCACCTGTTCCCTGCTCTGACTACATATCACAATGTCATCTGCAAACATCATAGTCCATGGAGATTCCTGTCTAACCTCGTCCGTCAGCCTGTCCATCACCATAGCAAACAAGAAGGGGTTCAGAGCTGATTCCTGATGGAGTCCCACCTTCACTCGGAACTCCTCTGTCACACCTGCAGCACACCTCACTACCGTCTTACAGTCCTCGTACATGTCCTGCACCGCTCTAACATACTTCTCTGCCACTCCAGATTTCCTCATACAATACCACAGTTCCTGTCTGGGCACCCTGTCATANCACTCCAGAATTCCTCATACAATACCACAGTTCCTCTCTGGGCACCCTGTCATAAACTTTTTCTCCAGATCTACAAAAACACAATGCAGCTCCCTCTGGCCCTCCCTGTACTTCTCAATCAACATCCTCAAAGCAGATTACTGCATCTGTTGTACTCTTTTTTTGGCATAAAACCGTACTGCTGCTCACAAAAGCTCACGTTTGCCCTTAGTCTAGCTTCAACTACTCTTTCCCATAAGTTCATTGTATGGCTCATCAGCTTTGTTCCTCTGTAGTTGCCACAATTCTGCACATCTCCCTTGTTCTTAAAAATGGGCACCAGCACACTTCTTCTCCATTCCTCAGGCATCTTCTCACTATCTAAGCTTTTGTTAAACAACCCAGTCAGAAACTCTACTGCCACCTCTCCTAGACACTTCCATACCCCCACAGGTATTATCAGGACTGAGTGCCTTTCCATTCTTCATCATCTTCAATGCCCTTCTTATTTCTTCCTTACTAATTTTTGCTACTTCCTTGTCCACAACAGTCACCTCTTCTACTTGTCGTTCTCTTTCATTTTTCACATTCATCAACTCTTCAAAGTACTCTTTCCATTTTCCTATGACTCTACTGGCACTTGTCAATACCTTCTACACAAGATGTAGTCTACCTGTGTGCTCTTACCTCCACTCTTATAGGTCACCATATGTTCCTGTCTCTTCTGGATGAAAGTATTCACTAAATCCATTTCCATCCTTTTCCAACTCTATTACACACAGTATATGTGCATAAATACTGTATATGCAAGCACACAAAACACAGGAAAAGTCTGAGCCAAAATTTTAACCCAAAACCAGAGACGTACATACATGCAGAACCTGCAGTTCTGCAATTGCCAAACCTTTTCATGTGCTCTAAAGCAGGGCACTGATTCACTGCAGTCATACAGGCTATTTCGTACAAGCTCTCAGTCAATAATAAAACCCAATTTTCAACCCACTTCCAACCAGAATGAGAAAAAATAGGATTAATAGAATGGAATTGCACTTGTGAATGAGGAGCTACAGGAGCAAGGGCAGTCTTTTGTGGCACATAATAAGCCATGATGTGTTTTCACAGCTGCTATCGAGCAAGAAGGAACAGAAATCAGCTTCCTTTTAGAGTGGTGAACTTTCGATGTACACTGCCTCACCTCGCCAAACATGGGTTGCGTCCAAACAAAGTCCAAGATAGTCACTTAGTTTTCTCACTCCTTTCCTGTCCCATTTCTCTTTTACTCTGTATCATCTTAGCTGCTGCTGTCCTTTACTTCCTCCTTTCATCCTCCGTACCAATTTGCAAAGAATAATTGTAAAATAGATGGCTAGTGCCATGGCAACGATTACATGTTTTTTGAATAGATATAAGTGTTTAAACTTTAAATGAAGCTACCATTTAGCTCTTTGAAGCTACCATTTGATGTTGATATGTGACAGCCTCTGTGAAAATTATCATATACTGTACTTCCACTGGCTTATTTCCAAGCTCCTTTTCAAAAGTAGCCATAGCAGTGATGGCAGCGAAACCAAATGCAGAATAATGAGGATGTGAAGACACTGTCTCCCTGCTGGTGCATTGTGTCGGTCTAAGATGAGCAGCGACCAGGATGAGAGCAGCGGGGTGAGGGAGCCAGGTCGGCACTCCTAGTGTGTAATACATTCAACTAAACCAATATCTAATGTGGATGCACCTAGGTCAGCAGAGTTTTCCCAGACAGCCAGCGAGCCCCATCAGCCAAGTGGCGACTCAGCCAAATGGAGATTTATTATTTTCTTCTCACTACCACTGAAGGTCAGTTATCTGCTGCTTGGGTGCTATTGTATATACAGTAGATAGATAGATAGATTGTTAGATACTTTATTCATCTCCAAGATAAATTTTGGTTTCAAGCAGCTCTCCGAAAAGGTCATAATAAACCTAATCACTTGATCACAGATTAAACAATCACAGCAAGATGGGAAAGATAAGAACAGAAAAATAAGACAATAGAATAACAATAAATAAATAATACGGAGATGTTCACTTACATTTAGTAGTGCAATAATGCATAATAATAACTAACAAGAATATATAATAATATAATACATAATAAAATAAAAAGTCCAGTCCCGTGTGTGTTTTTATCGCTCTGTTGTGTTGAAAGCCGCATGGCGTGGGGGAGGAATGATGTTCTCAGTCTGTCAGTGGAGCAGGACAGTGATGTAATCTATCTTCTTCCACTTATTCAAAGTTGGGTCGCTGGGCAGCAGTCTGAGCAGAGAAACACAGAGTTCTCCTTTCATCCAACTCCTCCCAGTTTACAGTCTCTCAGTATTTGGTCTTCCCTGGTCAGACGTGCCTTGAACACATCCTCAGAGAGTCACTCAAGAGCCATCCTGACCAGATATCCTTGCCACCTCATTAGGCTCGTCTTGCTCATTTTAATCCGAGTTTCTCCAAGCTTCTCACTTTGTCTATGAGAACCCAATCCAATGTGGAAACTCACTTCGTCTGCTTGTATCCACTGTCTTGTCTTTTCGGTCACTACACAAAGTTCATGATAAAAATTTAAAGCTTTCTCTTTTGGCTCAACTCACACTGTAATGCCAGACCAATCTGCCTGTTGATATCACAATCCATCCTTTCCTCACTTGTGAACAAGACTCCGAGGTACTTGGAGTCCTCCAGATGGGGCAAGATCTCATCTCGGACCGAGAGATGGAACTCCACCCTTTTCAAGGCGAGAACCATGGACTTAGAAATGAAGGTGCAGATTACCATCCCGGCTTCTTCACACTGCGAACTGATCCAGCGAGAGCTGAAGATTGCCCTATGAGGCTAGCAGAACCACATCATCTTCAAAAAGCAGAGCCCCAATCCTGCAGCCACTAAAACAGATCCCCTCAAAGCCCTGCCTGCACCTATAAATTCTGTCCATGAAAGTTATAACCAGAATCAGTGACAGCCCAACCCTCACTAGCTCCCAGCAATATGGACAAAACTTTGGAACTAGTCAGGCGGTGTAGTGGCTTTCTCAGAATACCCGCCCACACAAAATGCCTTGAGGTTCATGGTTGAATGCCTTCTCTAGGTCCTCAAAACATAAGTAGACTGGTTGGACAAACCCCCATTCATCCTCAAGGACCTTGCCAGGAATATTAAGTTGGTTCACAGTTCCATGACCAGGACGAAAACCACATTGCTTCTCCTGAAATTGAGGTTCTAGTATTTGGCGGACCCCTCCTCTCCAGTATCCCCAAATAAAGTAATAATAGGGAGCAGGTAATCCCAGCACCTACACGAGACGGACAACTTTTAATACTACTACTATTACCACTACTCAGACCAAGTGAAGAACTGCTTATCTAATTCCTGACTCATATATTTTACAAAGAATTTCAAACTATTAGATTGACTGACTGGCGACCAGTCCATAGTATAATCCGGGTCTCGCCTGATTCAGCTGTGATTGGCACCCTCGACCTACGAGAAAGTGGTATCGAAAATTGATGGATGGCCTCTGTTACAAAGAAAAGTAAATGTCAAGCAATTTTACCCTTTGTGGGTTAAAAGGTTCAAATGGAGTTAATACTGGTTAAACATCTTATATCCCATTTTGAAGACGTGGCCTGTAAAAAAACAACATCTTGTCCCTTAAAAATCCTTGTCCGAGATCACGTCAAACCTATAAGGCCTCATAGTGAATCCTTTTTCATCCTATCGATGAATACAGTATATGTGAAGCTGATGGTTGACCTCAGTGAAATGTGATCACCCGCTTCTGTCTCTAGCTATCACTTCTGTAGTAGGTAACAGTACAAGGACATTTAACTTGAGTGGCAGCAACAAAAAAAGCATTTAAACTGGACATGACCCCCATAGTTTACAGTGAATCGCCACAGAATGTTAAGATGAATATTCTATTTCCGTATAATGAACAAGTCTATCTAGGCTAACATATGACATTTTCATTTGCCATAAAAGGTACCAACATACTATCAGTAAAAAAGTCTTTAATCTTTTCATGAATACATATTTAATTTCTTTAAAAATAGTACCCGTCAAATCAGTTATTGAAGGCTTAATTGTAAAACTGTTTATTTGACAATAATATCACAGTAAATGGCTCTCTTAATCTTTCCCTCATTTGATCCTCTTGTATTGAAACAAAATGACAGCAATGACCAGAATACTTGATTGCATGCTCATCACTGTGCTCTGACTGTGATATGTGTGTGTGTGTGTGTGTGTGTGTGCGCGCGGGCTGGAGTAACTCAATCACAGAAGAAAGGTCCAGTTCAATTACACTTGCAATAACTTTGAGGTCTCCATAGGCCTGGGGAGCATTTATATGCTAATAGGTATGACAACTATAATGACTTGCAGTAGAAAGACATCTGCTGCTTGATCAAATTTGATGGAGCATTACCACAGTGTGCCTTTTCTATTTGTTCTGAAACCATTCATTAGCCCTCAAATTACTTGCAGGAACTATATGGGGTGTTGTAACAATGTAAGGTGTTACATTTGTGTGTTGTATCCTTAAGGGAAATTTGAGAGTGGACATGGTTTTAGTTTTGAGAGATTTCAATGCTGAACACTTTACATCATGCTGTGTTCTTAGATCACAGATTAATTCAAATGTCCATACGTATTTTCCGTAAATAGAAATGGAAGGGCCAATTTGGAGGAAACACATTGCTATCCAAGGAACTCTGTAGGCTTACCAATGGCGCTCCTCCATACATTCAGTGAAGCACGTCAAACTTATGCAATGAATACTTTAACAATTGGCTTTGCTTGAGGTGTTACTGCTATCAGCTACTGTGCTAATTAGCAAGGTCGTGCAAATCCACTTAGACAAAATGCAAGGCACACATCACCCTGTACAGCTTTTGGGGCAGTGTGGTTACTTTGGCACTTGTATTTCATAAGTTCTTTCTAATTTGGAACAACTAATTTGAATATTTTGGGGCCCAGCACTGCAGTTTTGTCTGTACCCTTGAGTCACACCACCGTTAAGAGAAATGACTAGTTGACATAATTTTGCTGTGCTTCTGTATCATTATGCAATGGAATTGCTAAATTTAAACACCCATGAGGCTGTGCGATTGAGCCAAAACTGCTGGTAAAAGTACATCTATCCATGCTTCACAGAGCTTCAAAGTTTGAACTACCATCATGCATATGCCGTGAGACTTCACCTCACAACTTCTTCTTTTCCTTTCGGCTTATCCTTTCAGGGGTCGCCACAGCGAATCAATTGCCTCCATCTAACTCTGTCTTCTGTATCCTCTTCTCTTGCGCCAACTACCTTCATGTCCTCTTTCACTACATCCATAAACCTCCTCTTTGGTCTTCCTCTAGGCCTCCTGCCTGGCAATTCAAAACTCAGCATCCTTCTACCAATATATTCACTATCTCTCCTCTGGACATGTCCGAACCATCTCAGTCTGGCCTCTCTGACTTTATCTCCAAAACCTCTAACATGTGCTGTCCCTCTGATGTGCTCATTCCTGATCCTGTCCATCCTGGTCACACCCAAAGAGAACCTCAGCATCTTCATCTCTGCTACCTCCAGCTCTGCCTCCTGTCTTTTCCTCAGCGGCACTGTCTCTAAACCAAACAACATCGCTGGTCTCACCACAGTTTTGTACACCTTTCCTTTCATTTTAGCTGAAACTCTTCTATCACACATCACACCCGACACTTTTCTCCACCCATTCCAGCCTGCCTGCACACGCTTCTTCACCTCTTTTCCACACTCTCCATTGCTCTGGACTGTTGACCCTAAGTACTTAAAATCCTCCACCTTCTTTATCTCTTCTCCCTGTAACCTCACTCTTCCACTTGGGTCCCTCTCATTTACACACATGTACTCCGTCTTGCTGCGGCTGACCTTCATTCCTCTCCTTTCCAGGGCAAACCTCCACCCCTCAAGCTTCTCCTCCACCTGTTCCCTGCTCTCACTACATATCACAATGTCATCTGCAAACATCATAGTCCATGGAGATTCCTGTCTAACCTCGTCCGTCAGCCTGTCCATCACCATAGCAAACAAGAAGGGGCTCAGAGCTGATCCCTGATGGAGTCCCACCTTCACTCGGAACTCCTCTGTCACACCTGCAGCACACCTCACTACTGTCTTACAGTCCTCGTACATGTCCTGCACCGCTCTAACATACTTCTCTGCCACTCCAGACTTCCTCATACAATACCACAGTTCCTCTCTGGGCACCCTGTCATAAGCTTTCTCCAGATCTACAAAAACACAATGCAGCTCCCTCTGACCTTCCCTGTACTTCTCAATCAACATCCTCAAAGCAAATACTGCATCTGTTGTACTCTTTTTTGGCATAAAACCGTACTGCTGCTCACAAATGCTCACGTTTGCCCTTAGTCTAGCTTCAACTACTCTTTCCCATAACTTCATTGTATGGCTCATCAGCTTTATTCCTCTGTAGTTGCCACAACTCTGCACATCTCCCTTGTTCTTAAAAATGGGCACCAGCACACTTCTCCTCCATTCCTCAGGCATCTTCTCATTATCTAAGATCTTGTTAAACAACCCGGTCAGGAACTCTATTGCCACCTCTCCTAGACACTTCCATACCTCCACAGGTATATCATCAGGACCGAGTGCCTTTCCATTCTTCATCCTCTTCAATGCCCTCCTCACTTCTTCCTTACTAATCTTTGCTACTTCCTGGTCCACAACAGTCACCTCTTCTACTCTTTGTTCTCTCTCATTTTCCTCATTCATCAACTCTTCAAAGTACTCTTTCCATCTTCCCATGACACTACTGGCACCTGTCAATACCCTTCCATCCCTATCCTTCATCACCCTAACCTGCTGCACGTCCTTCCCATCTCTGTCCCTCTGCCTTGCCAACCTGTATAGATCTTTCTCTCCCTCCTTGCTGTCCAACCTAGCATACAAGTCATCATAAGCCCCTTGTTTGGCCTTTGCCACCTTTACTTTCACCTTACGCTGCATCTCTCTGTACTCCTGTCTACTCTCTTCAGTCCTCTCAGTGTCCCACTTCTTCTTAGCTAACCTCTTACTCTGTATACACTCCTGCACCTCCTCATTCCACCACCAAGTCTCCTTATCTACTTTCCTTCCAGATGACACACCAAGTACTCTCCTACCTGTCTCCCTGATCACAGTAGCTGTAGTTGTCCAGTCATCTGGAAGGACTTCCTGGCCACCCATAGCCTTTTTCAACTCCTTCCTAAAAGTCACGCAACACTCCTCCTTTTTCAGCTTCCACCATTTTGTCCTCTGCTCTGCCTTTACCCTCTTCATCCTTCTCACCACTAGAGTCAACCTACACACCACCATCCTATGCTGTCTGGCTACACTCTCACCTACCACTGCTTTGCAGTCACTGACCTCCTTCAGGTTACACCTTCTACACAAGATGTAGTCTACCTGTGTGCTCCTACCTCCACTCTTGTAGGTCACCCTATGTTCCTGTCTCTTCTGGAAGAAAGTATTCACTACAGCCATTTCCATCCTTTTTGCAAAGTCGACCACCATCTGTCCTTCAGCGTTCCTCTCCTGGATACCAAACTTGCCCATCACCTCCTCATCATCTCTGTTTCCTGCACCAACATGCCCATTGAAGTCCGCACCAATGACAACTCTCTCACTTCTAGGGATGTTCTGCATCACTTCATCCAGGTCTGACCAGAATTTCTCTTTCTCCTCCATCTTACATCCTACCTGTGGAGCATACCCACTAACCACATTGAACATCACACCTTCGATTTCTAGCTTCAGGCTCATCACTCTATCTGACACTCTTTTTACCTCCAGGACGTTGCTAGCAAACTCCTCCTTCAAAATCACCCCTACTCCATTTCTCTTCCTATCTACACCATGATAGAACAGCTTGAACCCTGCTCCTAAGCTTCTAGCCTTGCTACCGTTCCACCTGGTCTCCTGGACACACAATATGTCTACCTTCCTTCTCTGCATCATGTCAACTAATTCTCTACCTTTTCCTGTCATAGTTCCAACATTCAAAGTCCCAACTCTTAGTTCTAGACTCTTAGCATTCCTCTTCTCTCTCCTCCTACGGACACACCTTCCTCCTCTCCTTCTTCGGCCAACAGTAATCCAGTTTCCACCGGCACCCTGTTGGTGAACAGCATCGGTGGCGGGCGTTGTTAACCAGGGCCACGTCCGATCCGGTATGGAAGTCATTTGTCTGATTTGCATGTTCTGGTTTGGCAAAGTTTTACGTCGGATGCCCTTCCTGACACAACCCTCTGTATTTATCCGGGCTTGGGACCGGCACAATAAGACACTGGCTTGTGCCCCGTTGCACAAGCCAGTCTACATTAGACTTCACCTCACAACAAAAAACATATTAACTTAATCACAACAAACAACAGATTGACTTTGCACTTTGTTTTGTTCGTCTTTGGCTTTTTTCGACATGTATTCCAACTGAAGCACTGACTACAAGGAGTGTTAAGAGGAAACATTACATGAAATAAGACATTCAAAGCAGTCAGTAAAACTCCCATACCTGTTGTCACTTCTTATCAAAAGTTAAGGTAGAATTTTTTTTTACACTCGTATGATGATTAAGAATGTTAGAAATTAGAAAATGAGTGGTCACGTTAGAATACACTATGTGCTCAATATTGGCCGCAATTCTCAATCCCCTGACTCTAACGACCGTCATGAAGGATAAAGATTGAATGTCTGGTGATTTAATGGTGGTCGATGTACAATCTCTTCATTTCAAAAACAAAACAGCCTGATGACAGCAGAACCATGCCAAAACAACATCAGCAAACTCAGCTGTACTCTGCACACAGCTACACACACAGCAAGAACACTTCACATTCACAGATGGTCAGAAATCACATAACTCTTTAACACTACAATGCACATAATTGCCATGTCACTGATTCTCTGAAAGTAACCACAATAACTAAGCAGTGTAGTGGTCTTATTGCATTATTGTTACTTATTATTACTGTTTCATTCAATGTTTGTATTTAGTTTTTTATTACTGTATTTTATGTCCTTCATGTGTTCTCTGTACAGCTTGAGTGACTCTGGAGTTAATTTATGTATAATTTCGGTATAACATGTGACTTACATCAAAACTCGACTCGCATCACAGTCAAGGAACGTAACCCCAGAACATCTGTAATAATAAATGGCTTAACATGCAGCTAATTGCAATAACTGACATTAGACTAGTGGAATTATTATGTATATTAAAAAAACAGTGGCGTACCAAGTAGGTAGGCGTCATGTTATTGAGAAAAAGAGTGAGAAGTTTTTATCGCCTCTTATCCCTCGGAGACAGACATGCTGTGCGCAGCGCTCACTTTAAGCTTGTGAAAAAAGATCAATGGGGCTGAATAGCTCAGGGACCACACGAGAGAATGAGCTTTCCTTTAATCACCTCACTCGGTTCACAGTGGTGTGAAAGTTCCCGGGCCATGAAAAGGTTTAATCACTGGCAAAGCTGAGCAGAGTCAACTTGCTGTTAATAAAGGGCGCACGGGCCCTGAGGGCACACATGCACATGTGTGAATTTGCCCATTCACCTTGGCACCCACACACTTTGAGCACTTAGTATCTTGTGTTGCAGAAATACTTTAATAGCATTTTCAGAAAACACCTTTACAGCTGCCGGGTACAGATAAGAACCTCATTGTCTCACTCTTTAAAAAAAAAATTCAAAGCCTCATTTGGGGAATTTATTTTAATACAAAGGTACTGATAAAAGGTGGACATTGTTTGATAGTCAATTCAAGGGTTTCACTGACAAATGATAATTACCTGGTCAAAGAGTCACTGATGTCCACGCTTAGAGAATGACAAGTGGGACGTCAATGCTCTTAATGAGCAGTAGTACGGAAGATTACATCCATGCTTAAGGGAGAATGCTTTCTGGGATCTTTGCAACACCATGCGTACGCCTGCACTTTACCCACATAAAAATGATCTATTTCATTTTACTATCGCACACCATCTTGAGTAAGTGATTTTATTTTGGTATAAGCTGATCCACAAAGACCAATCGAGATAACAAGACGAGAAACCAACTTAAGGGGGCAGAAGATTAATAAGAAGGTGTGTCGTAAGAGACCTCATTAGTGAAAACCTTTCATGATGCTTCCCAGGAAGCCCATACAAGCTACCCATGTGCTTCTGAGAGTGTGACCTTGGTGTGATAGTAAGTGGGTAATAAATTCAGCGGCCGCATGGACACTTATGTAGTGTGTGGACAACCGGGACAATGTGGAGGCCAGCTGTGAATCTAAATTGGACCTGTCTGTCTTTCTCAATATAAAAAGTATCGAAATAATGGTGCTGCAGTGGCTGAAATGAGAAGGACGTTAAACGTGGCTCACCATGCTTATGTCATGCCTCAGATATTCTTGCCACCACTTTGCACTGCTGAACTCTATACATATTACATGGTAAATAAGGCATTTTATATATATAAAAGTTAGGCCAAGAAAATCTTTGTCAACTAGATCTTGCAGACTGGAAATGAAATCCCACTCAGCAGCACAGAAAGGTGATAGGTCAAACAAACAACCGCTCCATTTGACCATTAACCTCTGCCTCATGTGGAGCCAGCCAGCCTGTCAGGACCAATTCCATTATAATGTACAGGAAATAGGCACATTAACCCAATGTCAATTTTCCAGGCTAAGTGTGTCCAAAGTTTTACTAGCACAAGACATATTGTAAACACATCATAACAATTACAAACAATGTACTTACTTCTGTAACACAAGGATTAGTTCAATTTGTTACTACATAGCATATAATTTGTTTTGACACGCAAATATGTAAAGAAAAGTTGAATAATATCAAATAAGGTGACCAGCGCATACTTCATTTTTTCTGTATGTGGCTCTTGGTGTAAAAATTTGGACACCCCTGTTCTAGGTCTAGTTTGTCAGATTATAAAATAAAATATCCAGACACAAAATATATCCCACGCAAATGCGATAAAACAAATGTAATTGGAAAATGCTGCAAATGAAAAATCCTGCAATCTCATAAACGCTGCAAAAACAAATGCAAACGCACGCCTGAGGGATGTTGGTCTTTAAACATGAGCAGGATGCCCAGAAGCATATTGACTGACTTTTGAAGAGGTAGGATGAAAAGGTCAATTTTCAAGATGTCCGTGTTTAACACTTGGCTGTATGTTACAATATGGTAGAGCTTACTAGGGTCGCGGGGATGCTGGAGCCTATCCCAGCTGACTTCGGACAGGAGGTGGGGTACCCTGGGCTGGTCGCCAGTCAATCGCTGGGCAGACATTCAAACATTCACACTCACATTCATACCGATGGCCAATTTAGAGTCGCCAATTAACCTAACATGCATGTTTTTGGAATGTGGGAGGAAACCGGAGAAAGTGGCATGGAAAATGGATGGATGGATACTGATTTACGAAGTAGGGTAGGTGTAGCTCCCCCGGTAGCCTGATAAACGTCTGTTGTTTGCTCATGCAATTGAGTTTGAAATTTGCGTGTTTTTTTTTTTGGTTTTTTTGCATTTGCCGCATTTTCCTTTTGCGTTTTGCATGGATGAGTTTTGTGATGAAAAGGTATCCAACAGCAGCAACTTACATGCACCGTTTGGTGCACATCACAATTCTTAATGTCTCTGTTGAAAGGTTGGAAGCTTATCACACGTAAATTTAATCTGAATGATTCTCACCACTTCATTCACACAAGTAAAAAGAATGACTGCAGGGGACCAATGAAAGCACACTCACAGCCAAGTCACGTGACGCGACAAAAAAGGGAACCAGTAGATCTCTGTCGCCATCTAACGGATTGCGGTGACTTAAACAGAAGTAAACTTCTCCAATGAGCCTCGCTGAGCCTCGTTTCTTCCAAATATTTATTGGTTTCAGAATTGATAATTAGAATTGATAATTAGATAAGATTTTTTGTACCTATAGCAAATAGCAACTCTCTCGGGTCCATTATTTTTTTCGGCACGCAGGGTGGAATGAATCAAACGCACCCAGTAGCAGAGTCACATGGTTGGTCATGAGGAAGTAAACAGTGAAGAAAAAATATCCAAGAGCCGAGTAGTTCCAATTAAAAATACGACGTTTTCTGCCGTTTGTATTGAACCACTAATACAAAAAAAGGTACGTGATCCACGACTGCTTTGCATCATTATTTATATTTGCAGCATTAAAAGGCAATGGGAATACCTATGATGAGAATATTTGCTAACGTTAGCATTGCAATGAAAGCAGCAGCTAAACTACGATGGAACATTACATTTGAAACGGTTTTATACAAGCACCGAGTTGCATATAATTCAAGTTCACTGCCGCGTATTAAATGAACATTTACTATTATTATACAAAATATATGTGTTGGATGGGCGCCTGTTCATTTTCAGAGTATTGTACCCAGAGCGGTACCATACGTGTATTAAACATACATACGAGTAATAAACATAGAAGCATATTTTCACAAGCGTGTATTCTTACTGTTGATTGGTTGGTTGTTGATTTAGTGCCGTACCCTAACCTCATGTCTACTTGTCACAGGTGGGGTTGCTCTTCATCTCCAGCCACTATGGTGGACTTTTTGGCGGAGAACAACCCGTGTGGCCAGGCCATTCTCAGGATAGTTTCCAGGGGAAATGCTATCATCGCCGAGCTCCTGCGCCTCTCAGACTTTATCCCCACGGTGTTTCGGCTGAAGGACAAGAGCGACCAGCAGAAATATGGGGACATTATCTGTGACTTTAGCTACTTTAAAGTATGTGTAGCCTCAAAGTGGACCTTTTGGATTTTTTAAGAAGTACTTAGTTTTGTGTTGATTCTCTGTTGTTCCTTTTGCACACGCAAACTAACCATGCTTCCCCAGGGCCCCGAGTATTACGAGGGAAAGCTGGAGGCCAAACCTGAACTTCAGGACCTGGATGAGGAGTTCAGGGAGAACAATATTGAGATTCTTTCGAGATTCTACCTAGCCTTTGAGAGCGTCCATAAATACATTTTGGATCTAAACAGGTAAGACCGCATTGGGCCGTTATGATTACGTCGCTTCAAAATCATAATAGAGGATGGTGCTTTGTGATCAAAGGATTTGTCCCACTGTGCTTTTCAATCATTTATTTTTTTTTTTTTTACTGTTTTTCAGACACATTTAGACATTGCTAGCCGTTCCAACCTTGGACAAAATTTCTGATGAGTTAACGAATGTTTAGTGGTTCTCATATGTTGCACTGGCATTTTTTTTGCTGTTTTCACCGTTACTCTGGTGGAATCTTACAGCTTTTTACACTTTCATGGTCGTTGGGTAGGCAGACAGCTGCATACGCATTTACTCATGTGCATGGCTAAAACATGTATGACACCATCTTATGTAACTATTGATGGAGGCAGACTAAATTGTTAAACAGCAGTATGGGACAGAGCCTTATATGAGTTTAAAATTACATGGCCTATATGTTGCTCTTGAGTTGTGTTTTCTTTTTTTTTCTAAAATCCCTAAATTCCACAATGTTGTTAAACATCTATATTAAGGTACAATTTTACGTGTCTTCTTTCCAGACACTTGGATGACCTACATGAGGGTGTGTATATTCAGCAGACTCTTGAGACTGTGCTTCTAAATGAGGACGGAAAACAACTACTGGTATTGGCACAACACAAATCACTTTGTGTTTTACAGCAGCAACGACTTCATGTCTTACAATAGCTACAATATTTATTTGTACTGATTTTACATTATAATTCTGTCAATGCTCTGTGCAACTACACAATTAAAGACACAGAAGAAGAAAATTTGAAGCATATAATTTTTTTCCTACTCAGTGTGAAGCTCTCTACTTGTATGGCGTGATGTTGCTTGTTACTGACCAAAAAATTGAAGGGGAGGTTCGAGAGCGAATGCTGGTTTCCTACTATCGATACAGGTACACACCCACACAGGCAAATACAACATTTTTGCATTTAATCATAAGCTCCGGATGCACATTCATCTTCCTCATATATTTTTTTTCTTCAGTGCTGCTAGGTCTTCAGCAGACTCCAACATGGATGACATCTGCAAACTCCTACGTAGCACTGGCTTCTCTAGCCAGCCTGGAGCCAAACGGCCAGCCAACTACCCGGAGAGCTTCTTCCACAGGGTTCCCATCAGTGGCACTTTTATTAGCATGGTCATTGGGAGACTGCGCTCTGATGACATATACAACCAAGTAAGAAACATATGATTTTGTGTCAAAAGCCTAGCAGCTGAATTCGTTTAGTTCAGTTTTTGGTGAACATGTTCACCAGTGATTTGATAGATTTTAAAAATGATTCTGAATGTCAAAAAACAATTGTTCTTACAACTCTGAAGGTGTCCGCGTACCCTCTACCAGAACATCGTAGCACAGCGCTGGCTAACCAGGCAGCCATGCTCTATGTTTGCCTTTACTTCAGCCCATCCATACTTCATACCCAGCAGGCCAAGATGCGAGAGATAGTGGACAAGTACTTTCCTGACAACTGGGTATGACTCTTGCTCTTCAGCAATAAGACGCTTCTGCACAGTGAAAATAAGAGAAATACCATATCATAATTGATTTACTCTAATTCTGATTGCATTCCCTTTGCTGTATGGAATAATTTTCTGTTGTCTAACCACAGGTTATCAGTATATACATGGGCATCACAGTAAATCTAGTGGAGGCCTGGGAACCTTACAAAGCTGCTAAAACTGCTCTGAACTACACTTTGGACTCTGCTAACATCAAGGAGCAGGTAGAAAAAGTAGAGATCTTCCTCACATATTGAATTCTATTCAAGGCACTAGGACGCACTATTGTATCTTGTCATAAAGATTATTCATAGACTCAATTCAACAGGTTAATACTCGGGAAGTCCCATACTAGCATTTTTTACGATTTTCAATATGCCGATATTGTCCAACTCTCAATTTCCGATTTCGATATCAACCGATACAGTGTGACATCACATATTTCCTGTCATGGAAGTAACACATATCTAACACCAAGGTCACCATCATTAATCTAATGGATATAGCATTAGCTATTAGCGTCTTGACATGGCTGTAAACAACATTTGAGAAATACGGGGTGTCCCAAAAAATGTATACACATTTGAAATAATTGTAAACTTAATGTTTATTATAATTTGTTCAACATGTAAAATAGTTTACAAACATCTGCATAGAAAATGGATGGATGGATTCTATTGTTTTGTCACCGCCTGTTCCCAAATTGATGTCCGTTCTGGTCCAGACCCCGGAGCTAACACCAAATGGTGGAATAGCACACATCATGAACAAATTATATTGGTATTTGCGTGCATTCACGTTCAATGGTTGCTCTCAATTCATGTTGCCTCTCAATAATGTTGCAGTCTCATTGTGTAGACTTTGTCTTTTAGGTATCCCCATAAAAAGAAGTCTAGTGGTGTGAGGTCTGAATACAACTTGAAGTGGAGGGTATACAACAAAACCCCTCCGTCCAATCCTAATGTTTGACAAGATCTCACTAAGGAAGGCACCCCTACACTACCATCGTGATGTTAGATCCTTCCTTGATGAGATCTTGCCAAACAGGTGGATTGGACGACGGGGTTTTGTTGTATACGCTCCACATTTATCAGACCTCACACCAAAAAACTGTTAATTATTTTACATGTTGAAAATTAAACAAATTATAATTAACATCTAGTTTACAATTATATTAAGTGTGTATACATTTTTTGGGACACATGTACTTGTGATTGGGCATGGCAAAGAGTGGCTAGAGGAACTCCACAAGTCTGGGGAATCCCGCGTCTTGCACAATAGAAAAGGTTGGTTATCCAGTGCGATACACTCCATGATTTTCTCATTGTTGGGTTTCGCCATGGTAATTGGAAGTGCTGAACCAACGCTTTGCAGTCTTTGCAAATCACAAGTTTAATATCCGAAAAAAAACACAACAGACATAACGTTAGTCAGGTACAGAGCGAGCAAGCTTGTTACCAGCTACTTACTAGTGGATTACACATTATCTACTGATAATGTTGGAGGGCAGATATTATCAGACATCCCTAGTTAATACATTTGTTAGCAACTGATTGCAGCTTGCTTAATGTCTCATCAAAAATGTTGCTCAACGTTCACTGACATTGCATGTTTTTAGGCAACCCGTTATGCCACAAGCACAGAGAGCCTGCGTCCTCAGGTGCAGCAGTTGCTGAAGGAAGGTTTCCTTCGGGAGGAGATCATTTTAGATAACATACCCAAGCTGCTCAACTGTCTAAGGGACTGCAATGTTGCTATTCGCTGGCTCATGCTGCACACTGCAGAGTCAGGTAAGACCCCTGGCAAAGTAAGTAAAACAAACAGGGTAGTACGGTCAGGGGAGGCAGGTGAGACAGAGTCTCATCTCTTGTAAGGAAAAAATAAAGAAATATTAACATAAAATAAATATTAATGTTTGTCCATTGAACTGTGCTATAAATGTGTGACTCCAATCGTTTTTTTTAATTAAAAATGAAGGAATTTGTACATTTGAAATAAATACAGTGCAGAGAGATGAGATGAGGCTGCCGCAAGTCTCTCCTCTTTGGTTTAAGTGCGTAAGATTAGCACTATCTGAGCACTCAAGAGCATGCTAAGAGCACTGGATGGTGCATATATGTTTCTGTTAGTATGTCACCTATGTAATGTTGTAAAACTATTATACACCATGACTTTCTACAACCCCTGTAAGGTCTTTGATATAAATGTGACATTATTCTTGCCATTTGGTCAATGAATTACAAAAAAATGCAATACACTAGGCACTGACTGCAGCAGGCGTGCTTCAGCTGGAAGTTTTTGCTGCCATCCTTCTATGCAGAGGAAAAGCGAGTGTTTTTTTTGGACAATTTACCTTTAACAACAAGTCAAATTAAATACTCTGGTAATTAATTCATTAATTTGACTGTCAAGATGAAGGATTATATCATCAGGAGGTAGGTGATCAGACATTGACAATGAGTATCAGAACTTTTCCTGGAGAACAATAGGGCGCCAGTACTTCATATACAAATAAAAGGTATGACCGCAAATTTAAGATCTATTTGAATACAAAAAATTTGTATTTAACAAAACAGAAGTATCTTCTTTTTCCTGTTCTTATTCCTGTAAAGTGCCTGTACTACCTGTATTAACATAAAAAAAACTCCAAACGTGTCACTGCCTCACCAGCCATGAACCTACTCCATATTTTACCTTGTGACCTGAGGCCAAAATTCTAGATATTTCGAGATTGTTTGAAAATGGATACCAACACAACGTTTTTTAAGCAACACTGAATTTTGTATTGTTCTTCAATGTGTCTGACAGTCTATGACCCAAACAACAAGAAATTGCGGCAGATGAAAGACCAAGTGATCAACGATTCCAAGTACAACCCCAAGATCCTCTTTCAGCTCCTGCTCGACACAGCCCAGCTGGAGTTCACACTTAAAGAGGTGAGCGTTTATCATGTATCACAGAAGGAATTTGATACATTTTTATACTCCACCCAGGAGATTATCATCTGGATACAAATCATGAGTACAATTTTACATTGTTATGCTTCTTTAATGTTACTCTTTACTATTTTCTCTGTGCTCCCTGAGTTGTTTGCCGCCTTTAACTCTTTCAATACAAGCAACGTAGTAATACGTTTTTATAAACCCAAATGCCCGATCCCAACAACATATTTATACATCCGTACGTTTTTTTTGCGCGAGAGGCCAATGGAGGTGCTGATGCAATGCAGTGCATTTGATAAGAGCTCGGCAGGGATCACGAGCGGAAGAAACTCACATGTCACAAAGAGAAAGCACTTGCATAGGCATAGGCAGCTGCTACATTGCGTACCACACGAAAAAAAATGACGCAATGTAAGGTCATTTTCTTTTTCATTTCCTTTTAATGTCCAAGCTGAAGCAGCTACAACTGTCATTTTTTTGTATTTAACAGCTATTTGTGCATGTGTAGATACTATGAACAATAACAAAGCCATGTCACTGATTAGCCACACCTCCCCTCCTCTTGCCCTCAAGCAAACACACTATAGAAGCTCCAGTGTGCGCACCAATACATTAGAGCGTTTTTATTGTGTTGTAATATTAGAATTGTAATTATATCAATAGTATATGTTATGTATGTCAAATATTTAAGCCATATGTAATCTCTACATTTTTGTTTTTTGAATGATCTGATCACCATCTGTAACTTACAATAAAAGTCTTCTATTTTATTAGTTCATTAATAATTCAGTATTACATAATTCAATTCAATATATATAATTCAATAGTGTGTATCGTCGCATTTCATGAGCAGAGTGTATCATCACACACCTAGTCCTCACAATGGATTTCAGTGAGTGATGACAGAAGAATGTTGCATCGATCCACTCAAGCTGTGTTTCCTGTTTTGTGTTGCCCCCTCTGTTGTTTATTAACACATGAAGGGGCAACATATGGCTAGCCGTTCAGTGATTAGGAGAGGACACAAATTAAATCTTCTCATTATCGGCGTCTTGTCTGACTAATCCTTGCTCATCTACTCCACATCTGTGTGGCCCCTCCTCCAGATGTTCAAGCAGATGCTGTCAGAGAAACAAATCAAATGGGAGAGCTACAAGAAGGAGGGTTCAGAGAGAATGACTGAGCTGGCCGAAGTCTTCTCAGGTGTTAAACCGCTCACCAGAGTGGAGAAAAATGGTGAGTTATGCAGTCAGGATGACAAAGCATGTCTGGCATGGTTCATTTTAAACATGAAGACAAATACTTACATAATATACTGTATGTTTTGCCCATGTCCTTTCTATCCATGCAGAAACTAGAGCAGGGGTCGGAAACCTTTTTGGCTAAGAGCAATGAATGCCACATATTTTCAAATGTATTTCCTTGAGAGCCATATAATATTTTGTAATATTGATACAACTAAACGTGTGCATTTGTAAGCAAGACCAACAATTTTTGGAATATAATAAGTCTCTGAATTCATTATTTTTAGTAACATAGTTATACTGAAGCTAACCAATAATATATAAAATGCTTTTTACTATTATTATGATGTGCACCGTACTCTCTCTCTTTTTCGCCATCTTTTTCATCAAATCGGTTGGCTATGCATCATTAGCTACCTGACAGTTTGACTAAAGGAGGGAAGTTTATTTCTTGACCTCGCAATGACCCCGGTAGGCTTTATCCAGTAATATTCAAGTTTTGGTGTCCTACCTGGAAAATAAAAATAAAAATAACGGACAGCATCTCTGTCCACCTGCAGTGCGGTAGAAAATTGATGGATGGATTAAAATGCATGAGAAAGTTTTATATTTTGAATGTTGAATTTTTAACACTAATTTTTTGTATTGTTTTACTTTAAAGTGTCAGTGATTAAAAAAAAAACCAAAAAAACATTTTATTGTATTAACAAATGTCTGAGAGCCGGATGCAGTCATCAAAAGAGCCACGAGCCGTTAGATTAAAGATATAGTTTTTGTATGCACCTAGGCAGTGGCTTCATGTATGCATTCTTGGCACTTTCACAGAAAACCTCCAAGCCTGGTTCAGAGAAATCTCAAAACAGATTGAATCTTTAAATTATGAGGACTCAACAGCTGCTGGGAGGAAGACCGTGCAACTCATACAGGCTCTTGTTGAGGTGAGTTGCTGGAGTAGAAAATGGCAAATGTACTATATTGTATTTATACAGTGCCTTTCTACATTCAACCTACTCAATCACTTGCTCTTGAAACAAAGTTGTTGCTAATGTTGATATAACAAGTTTTTAAATCATCTTTATGCAAAGGCTATAAATATGGTTTCTTGGACAGACTGCTTTCTTAATCCCCAAATTACGTGACTTCGTCTGTGGATGGTCTTAATCTTTACATGTTATAAATCCAATGTTCTCCACTCGGTCCTCAGGTTCAGGAGTTCCATCAGCTAGAGTCTAACCTGCAGGTCTGTCAGTTCCTGGCAGACACAAGAAAGTTCCTGCACCAAATGATTCGCACCATCAATATCAAGGAAGAGGTCCTCATTACGATGCAGATAGTAGGAGATTTGTCATATGCATGGCAGATCATAGACAGGTAGGCACTCTGTTTTGTAAAGAAGACCTATGGAAAGGTTAGTGACAAAACACATAATCAGTCATGGGAAAATGTTATTTGTACCCCCGGTTATATTGGATTTATTGTTGTTCTATTGTTACATATCTGATGAGCCATTATTTTGAAATATCCATTTGAAACAGACTGTACTTTATACCACTTGTTTATTGGAACACATGAGAAATATCCAGAAAATGTCAAGTAGGTACACTGTGGTTGTCTACAACCATACGTTTCAAGTTTGCTACTTCCTTTTATTGCTGTTTACATTACCAGTACAATGGCATGTGACACAACTAACTAGATTTTGTCAAAGACACACACAGCAGAATTTATAACACACCACTAGAAATGTTTTAAAACTATAAATTAAAGTTACAATGCACTAAGTACATTCATTCATCTATGATGGTAATTTTGGACTATTGAGCACCTGAATATAAGCTTTACCCACTAAGTTTAAGAGAAAACCAGATTTGTACATACAGTATACACTCCCGATCAAAGTCTTAAGACCAATTGAAAAATTGCAAGAATTTTGCACTGTTGGATTTTAAGGATGTTACTCTACAGTGTTTCAAATGCAAAAAGAAGAAATGGCGGTGAGACAACATTTTGCGTAAGCAATTTATTAAAAACAAGCACTGTTCATCAGCTGATAAAAAGTTTATTACCAAAGCGTTGAAAAGCCCAAATCTTTGGAAAAATGTGGATTCAATCTCACTTTGTCACGTATTCACACTATCATGATCTCCTTCACCACCACAAAATTGCCCTTTTGGAATTTCAACGAAAGCACCAAACATAGGACATTGAAAGATGGAAGAAATTTTTATTCTCTGGTGAGAAAAAATTTACCCTTGACAGTCCTGATGGCTTCCAACGTTAATGGCATGCCAAAGCGATCTCACCTGAGATGTTTTACACATGGCACAATAGAGGGGGCCGCATGTTGGCCTCACAGTCAGGAGGTTCAGGGTTCGAATCTCCGTTGGGCATCTCTGTGTGGAGTTTGCATGTTCTCCCCATGCCTGCATGGGTTTTCTCCAGGTATTCCGGTTTCCTCCCACATTCCAAAAACATGCATGTTAGGTTAATTGGCGACTCTAAATTGTTCATAGGTATGAATGTGAATATGAATGTTTGTCTATATGTGCCCTGCAATTGACTGGCGACCAGTCCAGGGTGTACCCCGCCTCCTGCCCAAAGTCAGCTAGGATAGGCTCCAGTGTACCTGCGACCCTAATGAGGATAAGCGGTATAGAAAATGAATGAATGAATGAACAATGGGGGGGTTGCTATCATGATCTGGGGTGCTTTTCTTTCAATGGAACTTTAGGTTCTGCTGTGGTGTCAAAACAGCAGCTGCCTATGTGGAGATGTTGTATGGGCATCCCTCATGACTGGCCCTCATCTGACTAGGTTTTTCAACAAGACAATGCTGC
This sequence comes from Oostethus manadensis, assembly GCA_024372805.1. NCBI lineage: Eukaryota > Metazoa > Chordata > Actinopteri > Syngnathiformes > Syngnathidae > Oostethus > Oostethus manadensis. The sequence goes on along the minus strand of QODF01000060.1, from coordinate 2,055,770 downwards.
AATTCACAATGCCTGCCTGACAAACTTCTTCCAGAGAATTAACTTCACTCTTTTAGAACCCTGATCTAAATCCGATTGATAACATTTGGAGTTGATGGCAAGGGAAGTTTACAGAAAAGCATGAAGCCATCTTCACTACCTGGAGCAACATTTGCACTAGCCTCCTGGAAACATTGGCATCAAGCATGCCCAAGTCATTTGGTAACAAGAAGGGCACAACTACTTGTTAGAGTCTTTTATGAACCTTTTTTTAATTTTATAGTGGTTTTGCTTTTTTAAGCTTTAGTTGATGAACAGCTTATTCCACTTTAATGGTTGTTTGCAATAAATTGTTTACTCAAGTTTCCCATTCTTATTTTGTTTCCCATTCTTTGTCTCCCATTTCTTCATTTTGTATTTTGAGGTTTTGCTTAGAACCTCCTTAAAATCCAAGTGTCACACCACAGGGTGGTCGGGATCCCAATAAGACTGAGAGGCAGGTTTAGATGCAAACAAAAATAGTCTCTTTATTGGCAGTTCCACCAAAACACCAAGGAGAAAGTACCAAACAACAAAATACCACGGTGCATGCTATAAGGCACCACAAAAAACTGGGGAAAAAAAAATGCTAAACCAAAACTAAACGAGGAATGCTAACTGGAGGAAGCTACCGAACAGCCAGGAAGGCAGACAAACAACAATAGAACCTCTACCATGACCAAACAGGGAGAAGCAGATAGGCTTGAGTCCTGGCTTCTGAAGCAGGCGTCATGTGGCCACCACACCTTCCTGCCACCACAGGTCTGATTAAAAAGGAATAGCGCTAATATCCTACACCTGTGGCTTGTTAGGTAGCTCCTCCCCTACTGGTCGCCCAAGTTCTAAAAAGAGAAAAAAAACACAATGAGGAAGGGCAGAGAAATCAAACCAAAACAAACCTAGAGAAACCAATGAGGCGCTCACTTGTAGCACTATCATGGTGTCACTGCAGCGTGACACCAAGAGTGTAAAATGTAAAAAAAAAAAAATGTTTGCAATTTTTCAACGGGTCCTAAAATTTTGATCAGAAATGTATAGGCTACACCTGTCAGCATCAGGTGTCCATGTTGTATCATGTTATATTTAGTACAGAGAAAGATTGTTTAAAGTTTTATTTAAATAAATGTTTTTCAGTCATTCATTGCTGTCAGCAGCCTCATAATTCGTCTCTCTCTCTTTCCTTGTTGCTTTCAGTGTCATTTTTGTCTCAAAGCAAATTAGCCGTTGATCTTGTTCTGTCCTCTTTGTCATGCAATAATCCTGCCTTTCAAAACCTGTTGGTAATGATGGATTTTTTGACACTGCTCCACGCTGTCAAGACCCACTAGCAGACTTGAGCCAAAATTGCTAGACCTATCACCTTTACCTTGAATGCTGCATTATATGCATTTCTTGGTGTGTTTTCCATGATGAGGGTGTATGCATGAAGCACAACATGACAGTTCTGAAGCATATGAGATGTTGTGGAATTAGAAGGTGACATAAATTAGATGCAGCACTTTATAAGGCATAGGGTTCAAAGCGTGACAAAAAAAAGTAGCAGCTTATAAACCGGATAATTATTGTAGGATTTCTGTGCTGTACAATCAGTATCATGGAAAAATGTATGATGGTAGTGTAATACTTTTTCCCATCCCTGCTGTGTACAGTTAATGCTGATAAACTGCAAAGACCAAACACATAATCCCTATACTAGACTGTCACATAAATAATAGACTGTATTTTCTGTGTGACACAGAAAATCAGTATGCAGGTAGCGCAGAAACACAGGTGCTTTGTGTGTGTGTTTCTCTTAAGGTTGTTTTATTTGTTATGCAGAGCAGATTTCACCGGTTTCGTTTCCTCTAACACAATTTTCCCCTTTCTCATGTTCTACCCTGCAGCTTCACATCCATTATGCAGGAGAGCATTCGGGTAAACTCATCCATGGTCACAAAATTGCGAGCTACCTTTCTGAAGGTGAGTCGTTACCAGGATGCATGCATAATTAAGCATTTGAGTTGACACGTCCCAACAATGATGTTAAAACCAATTTTTGTGTGTGTGTGTGAAACCAGCTGGCCTCTGCTTTGGATCTCCCATTGCTGCGCATCAACCAGGCTAATAGTGCCGACCTCCTAAGCGTCTCCCAGTTCTACTCTGGAGAATTGGTGGCCTACGTCAGGAAGGTGCTGTTTATCAATGACATGGTTGAAACTTATATTAACCACATTTTGCCCTATTAACTGACGCACGTTTCATATATTGTAACTGTTTTATTCCCAGCTATAAGAATTGATTATTGTTTATTTTACAATCTGGGCTTAATAGTCCAAAATCTAAATCAACAAATTTAAACGATATTTTCAGGTGTCACGTACCATGTTAGGCAGCGCTTCCCTTAAACACTAAACTCTATTTTCATGTTTGCAGGTACTGCAGATCATCCCAGAGAGCATGTTCACCTCTCTGGCCAAGATCATCAAGCTTCAGATCCATGACATCATTGAGGTGCCCACACGGCTGGACAAGGACAAACTGAAGGACTACTCTCAGCTGGGGGCACGCTATGAAGTAAAGAACCTCATTAGTTTGTAATGGTCTCACACACGTCACATCTACTGTGTAAAATCAAAAGCTGAATTATTCAAAGCATGGCTTCAAGATGTTTCATGCAGAACAATCAATATGATTGTGAGGCACTCACACCGGCACTCTTAATAGAGCAATTTTCTGCCCCCTCTCAGTGTGAAAAACAAATCAGAACTTTTAGGCTGTGCCAGCGGATCCCTTATGCGTCTTATTTAAATTAATCATCACAAATATCCGGCCACAAATTGGCAGGCAAATTAATTGAAATATAATTTATTGTTATTTATTTTTTCCATAATATAAAGAAGCATAGCTATTGAGAACATTCAGTATGTAGCGCTTACCATCATTATTTTATAAGAATATTTCAGCATTTTTCAACGTCATCACCACAGGTGGCTAAACTCACCCATGACATCTCCATTTTCACTGAGGGGATCTTGATGATGAAGACCACTTTGGTTGGTATTATAAAGGTGCGTCATGTTTTCTTTCTTATAAGGTATAAAGTATTTTCCATCTGTTTAATTTCCAAAACGTTTACCCTGTGCAAGAATAAGTTACTATTAGTTTCGATGCTTTAGGTGGATCCGAAGCAACTTCTGGAGGACGGCATCAGGAAAGAGTTGGTGAAGAGGGTGGCTTATGCTTTGCACAAGGGATTAATTTTCAACCCCAAGGCTAAGGTAGGGCACAATTTCGCTTCTCTAACATTTACTTTTATATTTAATAATATTTACTATTATATATTAATATTTACCCTCAACCCAACCCTCTCAGCCCAGTGAGTTGATGCCCAAGTTAAAAGACATGGCAGCCACCATGGACGGGTTCTACAGATCATTTGAGTACATCCAGGACTATGTCAGTATATACGGCCTTAAAATCTGGCAAGAGGAAGTCTCCCGAATCATTAACTACAATGTAGAGCAGGAGTGCAACAGCTTCCTCCGGACTAAGGTTGGATTCAGTAATGGAAAGTCAACACCGTTTCTCCCCCTTCGTTTTCAGTAAATTATTCTCTTTTTTGGTCTTGATCAGATCCAAGACTGGCAAAGTGTGTACCAGTCCACTCACATTCCCATTCCCAAGTTTCCCTTCGTGGATGAGTCTGCCACCTTTATTGGTCGTCTCTGCAGAGAGATTCTCCGGATCACAGATCCTAAGTCTGTCTCGTGTTCTTATATTATAGAATGTTTTCCCCTTTATTAAACAGCAAGTCAAATTTTGCAGTGTCTGTGAAACCTTGACTGTATCTGAGGGTCCAGGTTGCTAAATTTATTTTGGAGATTAATAAAGTATCTATTTGTCATTTCCCCAGGGTAACATGTTATATTGATCAAATGAACACCTGGTATGACCTGAAGAGCCACCAGGAAGTGACCAACAACAGACTATTCTCAGAGATCCAGAACTCGTTGGGTACATTTGGCCTCAACGGATTGGACCGCTTGCTCTGCTTTATGATTGTCAGGGAGCTGCAGGTAACGAACACGCTTCCAACACAGCATACAAAACTAAAAATAGAGCAACAAATTGACACTTTCAAGTTTGTTGAGGATCCCAATTATCTCAGCATGTGTAGACTTTTAGAATGTGTTTCTCCCATTAGAATTTCTTGACAGTGATTCACAAGGCCATTCTAAAGGACAAAGCTGCATTAGAGGTCTTCAGAGCAATGCTGGGTGTTGTCAACCCAGTACAGGGGATCGTGGGTAGGTAATAATATAAGAAAAAACATTAGGATATTTCAGGTGATCTTTGATTTAAAGGATTTTTCTTCTGATAGGTAATGCTAGCAAAGTATATGCCAGTGCAGTGGCCAAAACCCAAAAGATCTGGGGGCCATATATGGAGGTCATCATGAAGGTACATGTGCCTGCTTCATGTTTCCAAACAATAAACTTAAATATAATTCCACCGCCTCACAGTTTGGAGAATACGCCTCATCTAATGTTGATGTTGATTGTGGCCAAACCTGCCTGTCAAAGCCTGATCCCTTCAGATCTCAGAAGCTAAGCAGGGCAGGGCCTGGTCAGTACTTGGATGGGAGACCTCAGAGGAACAGCAGGTGCCACAGTGGGAGGAAATAAACTTTCCTTGTGCCCTTAAGCAAGGCACTTCACCCACATTGCCTAGTATTAAAGTGGTGTGAGTGTCGGTGGTGGTCGGAGGGTTTGATGGCGCACACTGCAGGGTTTCCGCGGAGTCTAAAATTTAAAAAACGATTTTTTTAGGCCTTAAAAAGTCTTAAATTCGCTGTTCTAGGTCTAAAATAGTTTTTCACAGGTCTTATTTTTCTGATGTCCGTGTAAAGCTCATTTTAATTCTATTTCTGTCTTTGTTGTTGCTTGGCTGATTCCGGGGTGTTGTAGTTTTTTGTTTCTCTAGTCTAAGTATAATTTGCTGTATTACGACTACAAATGAGACCAACATGCAACAGCCAATCAGCTTTCTGTTATCAGCGGGAGTCACTCTCGGCAGTGTATGTTACCTCATACGTAAAACCGAGCTTACGTTTTAACTATGTGGAATTGCAGGTTTAGCGATACTTGGCTTGAAAAAACTGAATATAAGGATTGGTTAAGGCCAGTTGCTAACAATGCATATGAAGCGTACTGTTTATTATGCAAGAAAGCAATTAAACTGGGAACGTTAGGTGTACGAGCCCTATCCTCTCATGCAAAAAGGGAGAAACATCTGACTGCAGTGAAGGGTCTTAACCAGCCTGTTATAGAGAGGGCTCTGCAAGTTTGGCCATCCCTTACAAAGTATACAAATGCAGTGAGAAGAAACCAACTACCAAACCCTGGGGAGCATCTTTTGACACAGTGGAGGATGCCATGAAAGACACACTGACAGAGGCCAAGTTACACTTCTCCTTGACTGTTACCAGGCTTTTCCGTCCCTTTTTGAATAAGTATCAAACAGATGAGCCAGTGATGCCGTTCTTTAGCAATGACCTGGCTGAGCCAATCAAGGTAGTGATTTATTTGGATAGCTCTGTACATTATCAGCCCAGAAATATTGCTACTTCTGATTAGGCCAAATATATATAAACTTTGTTATTTGAGAATAAGTAATTTCCTAAACTTTGATTAATTATAAATATGACATGAAATATATGGCTTTGTTTTTAGAAATTGGGGCACAAGATTCTTAAGTTTACTTTTTTTGCAGTCTCCTGAGACGTTTTGTTAGGAGAGATATCCTACAAGACATCACCACATTGCAGCTAACCAAACTGGATGTGGCTGACAAGAACAACTGGCTCCAACCAAAGGATATTGACATTGGCTGAGTGCTGAGTCAGTCCTCAGGGTAGTATAGTAATTTAGAAAGATACTTTATATACTGTTTTTGGCAGCACATATCATTTCATTGTACAAATTATGACCGTTGAATTCCTCTTTCTAGAGCAGAACAATTGTTGAGCTCAGAGTCCTTGAGTTTAAAAGAGACTGCACGCAGGGACTTTCAAACATCGTCAGGAAAATACAGGAGAAAAGCCCTCTCAAATATGCTACAGTTAGGCAGATTGGGTGTCTGAACCCCTCTGTCATGTTCAGAGACCCAGATAAGTGCAAGAGGCAGATGAAATGTCTTGTTCAGACATTTCTGCAAGACAAGCAACTGAAAGGAGGTGTTTCTGCTGGTAGGAATACTTCAGAATAGGTTTTTCACAAAAGTAAGAGGTCACCACAGAGACTTTTTTAAAAATATTCTAATCTAAACCACAATCTTTTATGGCCAAACCTTTTTTTATGGTTTCTATCACACATCTAATAGCATTGCTTTTGCAAGTTTCTCCTTCTCAGTACTTATTTGTTGTGAGCACTTTTTCCTTTTATATATTTTTCTACTCTGCATAATATTTTTGAGTGCAGATCTGTTACTTTTGTCATGTTCATGGTGCACCTGTTCTGTGTGCAGTAGCTGGCTTGGTGTTTAAATAACCTTTGATGTCATCCACTGTTAACAAAAAACGTAGTGGTTCTGCTCATTAGAACCATGATAGATTGTTATTATATTTTAATGATGTATTGTAATGATTTATCAAAAACACATTTTTATCTTTCACTTGTTTTGTCTTAGGGGATGTTATTCTCCAACAATTTGATGCCTTCCCGTCTGCCGAATGCAGAAGCGAGGAGTTTGTCTCTTTCCCACCAAAGCATAAGAGGCTTGATGTCTTCCTAAGCAGTTTCCTCAATAACTACCTAGAGCTTTTAGCTTTTTGCCAGAAGCTTCTGATTTTGTCTCATGGACAGGCCACTGTTGAAAGAAGTTTTTCTGTTAATAAAGAAATAGAAATCTGCAACATGCAAGAGGACACTTCAGTAGCACAAAGACTAGTATGTGACTGTGTCACCTGACATAGAAGTGTTACCAAAGTTCCCCTGACAAAAGAACTCTTGAGTTCAGTGGCATCAGCCAGAACCAGATACCATCTCTACCTTGAGACAGAGAGAAAAAAGAAAGAATATCTTGCATAGGGCCAAAAGAGAAAGGCGGCAGAGGATTGCTTAGAGGAACTAAAAAATGGAGGAACACCTTAAAAACAGTTGCTGAAAGTCTTTGTAGAGATGCCGACAAATATTTGCAGAGGAGGCTGAAGGCAAGGCTGGCAGTAAGATGGCTCAGTTAATAACTAAGTCAAATGCTATGAGGAGGGCCAGCAAGGAGAAATCAGCTGAGCTCAAGAACATTGAGGAGGAGATTCTGGCCAAGGGAGAAGAGCTGAGATTAATGTAGCACCCACACGCACACACACTTGTGTGCATACACACTACAGATTTGAGCTAAGATGTTTGTATGTAGTTCTTGTTTTTGTATTTCAACGATTCATCTAACCTGTTTTCAGCACTGTTGCAATAAATGTGTAATTCTGCTTTTTTTTGTTTGTGTGTTTGATGCTGTGATATAGGCCTTAAATTTATTTCATATTGGTCTTAAAAAGTCTTAAATTTGACATTATGAAACCTGCAGAAACCCTGACACTGGCAGCCTCACTTTCCGTCAGTCTGCCCAGGGCAGCTGTGGCTACATAGTGGCTTACCATCACCGAGTGTGGTGTGAATGAACAATGATGATGTCAGTGTAAGCGCTTTGATAAAGCGCAAAACAAGTGTAATTCATTATTATTATTATGTTGTAGGTTGGTCAAATGCAAATTCTACGGCAGCAGATTGCTAATGAGCTGAACTACTCCTGCAAGTTTGACTCCAAGCACCTGGCGGCTGCTCTAGAAAACATTAACAAGTCAGTCCAGCGCTCGCACCCCAGCATGTAACAAAATACAAAGTATTACTAAGTAACTCGTTCAACGGGCATTGTAAATGGCACACGTTTGTTTCAGGACTTAAAAGGAAATGATGTTTCTTACTGTTCTTTTGCTATGTGATCCTGCCAGGTCTCTTCTAGCAGATATTGAAGCCCACTACCAAGACCCATCATTGCCATACCCCAAAGAAGACAACACCCTTCTGTATGACATCACTGCCTACTTGGAGGCTGCGGGTATTCATAACCCGCTTACTAAGGTTTGAGGATGAAAACTAATGGTTTTTTTTGCCCTGTTGTTATCCCACCTTTACTTGTTAAATCAACCTGAAGAATGTTCTATTTTTTTTAATATCTTTCACAGATATACATTACCACAAAGCGCCTTCCTTACTTCCCCATCATCAACTTTCTTTTCATTATAGCGCAGCTGCCAAAGCTTCAGTACAGCAAAAACCAAGGTTGGTTCTGACCTCATCATAGCTTAACTAGTCAGTGTCAAAGTTTATTCAACTGTGATCAAAACATTTCACATGTGCATGTTTTCTGTCCAAATGGTAGGTCTGTCAAATCAGTAAGAAATTAAGAATTTGCATAATTGGCCATGATACATTTGCAAAATGTGAGTAAAAAACACAAAGAGCCAAACAAGTACGTTTAGAGCCACAAATGAACTTTTTTTCTGCCACTTCTTTTTGTCAATATCTTAATGGAGCACTTGCTGCTTACTGAGAAGAGCAATACGTGCTTTCATGTCAAGTCACCAAAAGTCTCTTCACTAGATTTGTTTCTAGTCGCTTTTCAGCATCGTCACCCTATTAAAAATAATGACCTAAATTATTTCTTGATAATGCAGGTCATCTCTTGCCTAATAGTTGAAAGGATCATAGGCATATGACAATGGCCTACGTGAGAGGTTGCCAATCTTTTTACATTTACTTAAGACGTTGACCTGATGCCGTACACCCCCTAATCCTGCACACTCATAAACTATACCCCTTTTTTTAATCTTAACTTCAAACATTGAACATAATTTATTGGTTCATTAATTTCATAGTTATTCCTAATCAAAATGTGTACTATGCATGGTCAGATTGAATGGGTTGATTTTGATCTTCACTTTTTTGTCCGCTCATGATGGCTATGGTGTAAGTCGGGATTTTAATTTAATACCAAATTGAAGGGGTAAATTTTAACAATCATGATAAAGCAGTATCCAAAATACAAAAAGACATCAATTCATTCATCCATTTTCTATGTCGCTTATCCTCATTTAGTCATGTCATGGGTATGCTGGAGCCTATCCCAGCTAACTTCACTTTATCGCCAGTCGATCACAGGAAAAGACTAACAACCAACGATAAAGCCTCATTTTCGGGGAATGTCCACTTATTTCACCACTGTACTGTGCGGGGATTGAAACACCAATAAAAAGGAAATCTTCGAGATGAAACGCTCTTAACCCTTTAAAGTCTGACACATCAAAAAATAGCCAGAAAATTCTAATTTTTTGGAATTGAGATGTTTATTAAACCTTTTTAAAAAATCAAAAACATTTTTTTTTGCCACATCACTTTGTTTCTGAGATTTTTTTTGTATCACATTTGATACATTCGGTGATTTTGGCAACTTTTTACTCATGACAATGTTAACTTTAGATGGAAAAACAAATTTTGCCTATAACATTTAGACAATGTAAAACATTTCAGGAAAGTTTTCTCTTTGTTTTTTTTCTCCATAACTTTTTTGGAGCCTTTTTTGTTTTGTCTTGTGCTAAGCAGAAAAACAGTTTCTTTCCTTGTTTAGGCAAAGGTGCACCTTACACTGTGATACATTTATCACAGTAGCCATGTGAGAAGTGATTGCCGGTGCAGTGCTTGCATCTCTGTCGGCTTTCCCATGTTGGAAAATGATCAATGTCATCCCTTCTTACATCAGGAGGCACACTGCTACATGGCCTTTTACACAGTGGTGTTAGATTTTCTTCTGGAGAGGACAGTGGTCTGCCACCCTTGATTTTAGCCTTACCTGCACTTGTGAGAGAAGTGCCAACCAAAGCCTGAAATCTTAGCAGAGCCATGGGTTTCATCTGGGCCTCTAGTTTCCTCTGGTTTCTTCTAGAGGTCCCATGCCTTGATGACTGCCACTGTCACAGTGTGCCACCAGATGTACATGTACCATCTTCGGGATCTGAAGCTGAAGTTGTAATGGGCAGACAGCATGTCCACAGTTTCCACAGTTTGTCTTTCTTTGCATTATCAGACATGCTTAGGTTGTCCTGAACGGAATCCTTGTCAGCAATTTTAGAAAACGGTCTCGAGACATCAAACTGCAGGGAGCTTTGTCTCCATCTCCCAGAAGGTTATCACACTGGGCATTTGTACTAATCCCATATGCATGTACATGCCTAGAACCTGCTCTTTCTCTTTGGCAGTTCTGTTTATGGACATGCCCTCCTTTTGTACACTGTACAGGTTTGTTTGTTCTGCACATAGCTGTTGCATTTTTTCTGTGATAAGCTGTTTGGAATACATATATGGTGTCCAGTCACACCTGTTCTGTGCCTTCGTCATCACATGCAATGGAGTCGACAAATGGAGCTTGATATTTAATTTTTCTCCATCTGTATTCTTTCCTTTTTGCATTCCCTTTCACTGAGTCCTTTCTGAATGTGTCCTGTGTTGTTGGGACCGCAACTTCTGTGCTTGTCTGGGCTACACTTTCATCTTGATAGTCTTCATTGTCACTGCTATTTGAACTTTCCTCAACTGCTCCATGTCACTTGAATTGCCATCCATTACCATGTTCATGACATTTTTTATGTACTTTCTTTTTCTTTCTTCTTCCTTTATTCTTTTACAAGAACCGTTATTGTGAAAATACTCAAAATGTATGGTAAATCATTATAATTAAATAGATTTATTATCTTAAAATCATTAATTGGATTAAATGAATCATCATAATAGTGTGTTTTGGTTTTCTGGTAGGGAAAATGTAGATTACATCACAAAAATGTGACATTACTCTTCAGCCGTAAAGCACCTTATATACCTGGAGTATCAAATTTGATACACCCATTTTTAACATGATTTGACTGTAATATAATGAATAAGTTATTTAGTAACTATGCATTGTTTCAATAAAGAAACTACTTTTTTTTTTTAATGAGTTGAAAAATAAATGTTATTCTTACCGTAACTTCTTCAAAATTAGCAAAGATTTTCTTGCCAAACGTGTGTGGATGATGTCATGAAAGAAGCCATGTTGAAACGACCAAAAAAAAAGAAATGGCTTTGTGAAAGTGCCAGTACCTTCTCTTTTTTTGTGTGTTTTCAAAAAAACTTTAAAAGATTATTATTATTTTAATAGGGTGACTGTATCAAGAGAGATCTGATCACTTGCTTAGGTAATATAGCAACAATGTTACTAAGTTTGTAATACTGATCTCTGCTACGCCGTAATAGTCTCTGGCAGTCCAGGTGCATTAAGTGTTTGAGTGCCGGAAAACAGATAGCATCAAATCTATTTAAACACTACTAGTAATACTAAGTGCCTACTGGGATGTGAGCCTGAACGCACATGCAAATAGGATGTGTTGTACTTTAAACAGGAATGACTTGCAGAAAATCCACTGACCCAGTTGACTGGCCTCCCTTAGTGCTTGGTCTTCTCACACTTCTCAAGCAGTTCCACTCCAGATACACGCAACAATTCTTGGCCCTCATTGGTCAGTTTATCCGCTCTATCATGGAACAGTGCACAAGGTAAGGAGGCCAAAAAAAAGTGCCTTTGACCTCTTAACAGCTTAAAAAACTTGTATAATATTTTGCTTTGATGGGAATCCTACTGACGTTTATGTTGCCTTTATGCCATTATAAGCTGTTATCGGAGTCTTTTTTTCCACAATTGTAGTCAGAAGATCCCTGACATGCCCTCTGATGTGGTGGGAGCGCTCATGTTTCTGGAAGACTATGTGAAATACACAAAACTGTCACGCAAGGTGGGTGACACTCAATCATTGTCAATGAAATATGTTTCTGCTATGTTGTGAATAAACGCTTGCATGTTTTCACATGGTAAAGATGGTCGGTTGCGTTGTCATATTTTCTCTTTCTATTTTTCTCTGTGTTCCAAAGGTGGCCGAAGCTCACGTGCCCAGTTTCATTTTTGATGAGTTCAGAACGATACTGTGAAGATCCCGAAGAAACAGCAAAAGGATTTTGTTGCCTTTTGTTTACTTAGACATTTAATTGTTTAGCTCATTAATGTCCTATCGCACATGTAATATTGTATATTGTTAATAGATGGAAACCTGAAATTGCCTTACTGTTTCTAACATTATGTATTGCCACATTGTAATACCACATTTAATACATTAATAAAGATCAGTAGTTCCTACCTAACTTTTTTAAGCCCAAGGATCGGCTGCTTTTTGTGCTTCACATCTAAGTTCTGGATAGTTCCTTTTAATTTTAACAAATTGACAGAAAAACAAACTTCTCTCCACACATAACTCAAGAGAAATAGCGTGCTTAGAAGCAACAAAACCATATTTTAAGTAGCTGCTGTTATTATTTTGGTATAAATTTGCCTTCCTGTCTCCGGAATATCCTCATCAGCCTGGGAAGGTTTTTCAGCAACTTTTTCGTTCAGCAGTTGTTTTTTTTGACACATGACATTGTATACATTGTGCAACCAACTTTGTGACATCACAGTCAAATAAATTGTATATTATTTTTTACATTTTTTAAGTATTTATCACCACTTCCCTACCCCTTCTGCAAGAGGGGTCACTGCCAGTACTGACCATGCTGTCCAGCTCGAGGGCAAGGGCAACAAGTGATTTCACTATTGCATGATCCGTCCTGCTCCTGATGTCCCGTCTTCTGCATCGCCTCGGGCTGCTTCCGACGCAGCCCATGAGGGAGAGGGTAGTAGCGATGTCGGCACTGGCTTGAGTTCTGGGAGCGCCGCCCCCGCCTCCCCCACAAGCTGAAGCTGACGTACACCTGATTGATGGCAACACACACATTTATGCTGATAGTACTGACACCACTTACACTGATACTGATACATACACACAAGATAAATACAAGCGTGCTCGCTTTCTTAGACAATACACATATAATCGCGTGCTTTGCTTAGCTCAAATTGCAATGTGTATCTTGTTCCCATTGTTGATTATATGGTTTTTCACAGGACATGGGACGTTGCTCTTCACAGGGCAAGTCATCCAAAGTACCCAAGCCTACACCGGTCCTTCGATTCTGGTCTCCACTCCTCCGTACGCATTTAATGTTGGACCAGGTACTCTACACAAACGTGTAGTTAGGTCTCTACGCTTATCTTGCTCGGATGCTCAGGTGACGCAAACAAATTTTATACCAAATGCCGGTCAGTCCCCTACACAACAGGTTATTACATTATGTTCGGCTTATCCTCAGGTCACGCTCTTCCACCTGGAATTGACCAATTTTAATATACCCGTATACGGTCCATGTACAATGGGGGGAGCATGCACTTTAAAGGACATTGCTCGGAACAGGCTTGCTTGGGGTTGGTATTTGATGGACGGCACGTGTAACCATGGCTGGGATGATCTGCTGGCGGAGTCGGCCGGGTATGTTTGGCAGAAATATACCCGCTCATATATTCGCTCTAAAAGAGCCAACGTCACCATGAGGGGGACTTCCAGTACGGCTATGACATTACAGTATATTCCACTTTCAACCGGGTGTTTCAATTTCACGTTGTATGCTTACATGACAGGAGTTGACGAGTGTTTTAGGATTAGGATGTGTTTTCACGAGGCTTCGTCCACACCCTCACAGACTGATCGTTCCCGGAGCGCTGGAGTAGTGGCGGTCACCAGCACTGACCATATTGACGTCTCGTTCATGCTGACCACCGGTATTTCGGGGTAGTCAAATAACTGGTTGTTGATGGCTGAACAGGCAGGAAAAGCCAATACTACTAACAGTGTGGTGTGTCTAGGGGCTAGACCATTGCTGCGAGTTGTACCCACGGCCATAACCGGGGAGTGTGCAGTCAGCATCATGAATACTTCTACTGCCTCTTCGGCCAGCATCGCCACTTGCTCTAAATTTACAGTAGCACATCCGATTATTACGGTAATGAAGGGCTGTCCCATTTTTGACAGACGAGTTGCTCCCACTTGTTTCATGGTTTCCACAGGAAATATGTTCGTGCAACCTGGCGTCAATGTATCCTGGTGTCAAAACAATACTCAGGCGGAGGCCTCCTTTAGGCCAGTAATACGTGCAGATGTCTGGTGGTGGTGTGGCGGTTCCGGGGTCACAGAGAGGTTGCCTATTTAAAACATGACTGGCCTTTGCGTCGTAGTGCCCTTCATATTTCCTATGACAGTGTTACCTTTGGATATCGATCATTGATAAGTAGCGCGGCCTCTGTGGGATCTCACCTTATGGGCACCCCTTCTCACCGTTCTAAAAGGCAGGCGGCAGCTCCTTGGTTGGAGGCCCCTAACCCCACATACATTGATGGCATTAGTGTGCCTCGTGGTGTTCCAGACAAATACAAATTAATTAATCAGGTCGCCGCAGGTTTGAATCTATTTTGCCCTGGATAACTGTTAATAAAAATGCAGACCGCATTAATTATGTTCACTATAATTTACGACGTTTGTCAAATCAAACTGAGGAGGCCTTCAGAGCAGTGGGTGACCAACTGTGTGCCACCTTTCTCATGGCCTTCCAAAACCATATTGCACTTGATATGTTGTTGGCAGAAAAACATGGTGTGTGCAATGATTGGCACTGAGTGTTGCACTTTCATGTTTTCACTACAAAGCACAGATGAAGAATAAAAGAATGAGACTATTTGGGTTTCATTCTGAGCATGTCTGGAACGATGACATCACCTGTTAATGTAATCCCTGGACTATTAAATGTTTAATAACTCAAAAAGTATGGCAGCACTAATGTTCGTTTTATTCGCACAAAACAATACAGAAAAATTTGACTATTCTGGTTTAACCCTGAGCATGGTAATGGATTGAGTGACCTCAGTTGACCTTTATTAAACGTGTAATAACTCCAAAACGAACACTGCACAAATGATTGTTTCAACTGAACCTAGTAGCACAAACGAGGAGTATCAAAATGAGACCACTCGTGTTTCATTCGGAGCTTGTTTTGAAGTGAGCGACCTCAGGTGACCTTTAATAAATGTGTAATAACTCCAAAACGAACGCTGCACAAATCTTTATTTTAACAGCACAAAACTCCACTCAACGGGACGAAAAAAATGAGACTAATTTGGTTTCATTCAGAGCATGTTGACGGACCGATTATGTAATAGCTCAAAACTTTAATTGTTAATATCTCTAAAACAAAAGTAGCACAATTGTTCATTTTAACTGCACAAAACAGCACAAACGCAGCACAAACAAATGGGATTATTTTGGTTTCATTTGGAGGAAATGGGGGGCTGCGTGACCTTTGGTTGACCTATAAAAGAAACTGTAATAACTCAAAAACGAAAGTAGCACAAACGCTAATTTTAATTGCACAAAACAGCACAAACGCAGCACAAACAAACGAGACTATTTAAGCCGAGTTTTGACAAGGTTGGGGGGCCAACTTCACTCAGGTCGGCTTACGTCGTCCACTTCGAAGAACCGACATATGAGCCGTTTCTTTCACGAATGACCCATTACTGCAAGCGTTAAAACCGGAAGCTGTCCAGGAGCAGGAACAAAAGCCACCGTAGTCAGCAAGGACACCAGACTCGAACAGGACGTTCAACTCGGTAGCCACTTCCGTAGTATACCGCGCGTGGGTTTGGCCGCCATGATGGTAAGCGCGAGCCAGAAACACTTCCTCGGCACACTGCTGAGCCATGATTTGCTCTAGTAGACCGTCGAAAAGGCCAGATTGGTCACTTTTTAAGTTCCCCAAAAGCAAAGACAGGAATGTGTCATAAAACATTTATAAAACGGATTGATGTAAGTGGGCAAGTGATGCAAGTCAAGTAAATGACAGTGGGCAAGACTCAAAGTGCACATTGTGTGGCATGATTTTAGATCAAATGTACTAAAAATGTCATTCCTGAAATGTTACATTGTGTAAATGCTTCCAGTTATTCGTCCATATAATATATTTATTTTGAATGTTGATTGTTAAGCATTGGTAACTCTGAAGGAAAAAAGTTAAAGAAGAAAAATGATTTCGTACAGCTGTTTTTTTTACATTTAAATCTAAGTCACATTTCTGCAGAATAAAGGATTTTTACACGCACACACATAATACATATCATACTTATTTCACAGCTAGTGAATACGTTGTACACTATTGTCCGCCTAGCCCCGCCCACCTCTCTTGCTTACCATCATGGCGGACCTTCTGTTCCACACTGTTCCATTTGTATGACGTCCTGACTCGTGTGTTGTCCTTGCTAGTCAGATTTTCCCGCATTTCGGCGGCTGAGTGTGAGTTCAGAAGATCGTAAGCTGCTTGTGTAAACAGGTCTGGCATTTAGCTCCCTCTATGCTAGCGTGCTGCTAGCTTATTCGAGTGTAGTGAGTGTATTGGTATGTCGCCAAGTTTGAGCGAAGTACATGGCTCCTTGGCCAACCTCAAGTCTTGTCAGGTCGACCTCTTGACGGGGATGGACATCGTCACATCAGTGGCCATGGACCTGGCGGAGGACCTGGGTAACTATCTCCACTTGTAGCTTTAATGTTTACTTTGAAATTGCATGTCACTGGTCTGTTTTGTTCAACATGGATATTAGTAATTTGGTTTCGGCCTATTATGGCCCCCTCAGACGTAGCATCCTTGACCTATGCTGTCAGTTACCAGGAGGATATTTGCACAACCATACTGTGTTGTGTGCACAGACGTAGAGGGGGACGCTGGCATTGACGGGTTGGAGACCCTGATGTTGGAATGTGCCAAGCTGGATCGAGAGATTGACACCTTTGTTGACACTGTGCAACAAGTCACATCAGATGTGAGGAGCCACCTGGAATGAATTAGGAGAAAAAGTCAAGTGCTGTACTTGAAGGAATGTGCACGAATACATCCGGGAAGTTATTTTTGTGAAGTGAAAATATCCTTTTGTTATTTTTGATCTAGATTACTGCACTACAACCTGAGGCCTTATTCAGTCTCTCCTCCAAAGTGAAGGAAAGCTTCACTATGAGAACAGCCGGACTGTCTGATACTGATCTGCAGAATCACCAGAAAGTAGTGGCTTTTAAGGACAGCATCAAGAGCTGCCTCAACCAAGGTACAAACATGCTTGTTAAAATGGTTGGCTGTTTTCAGGGTAATGAGTCTAATTGCTCACTTTCATACACTGTAAATATGCATCCCTGCTACCCTCTTATTCCTGGTAATAGTCTTTATTACACTTCTTTAAAAATGCGGGTGACATTCACCACTTTGTGCTTGGAACTTCACGGTTTCGGTCTATCACGGTTTTTCAAAAATATATTAATTATTGGGGCCGCACGGTGGCCGAGTGTTTAGCATGCTGGCCACACAGTCAGGAGATCTGGAAGACCAGAGTTTGAATCTCTCCTTGGCATATCTGTGTGGAGTTTGCATGTTCTCCCCGTGCGTGCGTGGGTTTTGTCCGGGTACGCCGGTTTCCTCCCACATTCCAAAAAACATGCATGTTAGATTAAACATTGTAAACTGTCCATTGTTTGTCTGCCCTGTGATCTACTGGCGACCAGTCCAGGGTGCACCACGCCTCTCGCCCAAAGTCAGCCGGGGTGGCTCCAGCAACCCCCGCGACCCTAATGAGGATAAGCGGATGGATATTAATAAATAATGCTGTTTCAAGGTTGAATATGGCCTATAATTAGTCCAGAAAATGCATATTAAAGCAAATGTTTTGCTTAATCTAGGCATTTTCAAGCATAAAAATGGCTAAATGAACTGAATTAGAAATACAAGACATTAAGAAGATGTTGTGAATGTTAGTATCCTAACAGGCACAACAATGATAACATAATAATCATAATAATACCCACGGAAACCTAAAACTCCACTCTTATTTATGTATTACATTACATTTGTACGTTTTATTTTGTCTACTACTGTATACTGGTCAA
Organism: Oostethus manadensis; assembly: GCA_024372805.1. NCBI lineage: Eukaryota > Metazoa > Chordata > Actinopteri > Syngnathiformes > Syngnathidae > Oostethus > Oostethus manadensis. The sequence continues at coordinate 2,037,793 of QODF01000060.1, read as the reverse complement.
TGCGAGTGTAAAGGTGTGTAAAGGGATGTTATTTCATGTTTAGAGAGCTGTAATAATGTTTACAAAACATAATTAGAAGGTGGTAAACAGGCTTTTAATGCTCTAACGATGAAGATATCCTATTCATAAATAAGGAATCCTACTTCGAGCTAATTCACTTTGACGAGCGGGCCTGGAACCAATTAAGCGAGATAAACGAGGGATTACCGTATTCATCTTAAGAGACTCAGATAGAAGCAATGTTAGTGAGTGAAAGATGTTAACCACAAGAACAGTACTTTTCTGCCACACCAGTCATGTTTCCTGTTTGCTCCGTATTTGTAGCCATGTTGGTTATTACCCATGCACTTCTTTATTTTCCTAGTAGACTCGAAATAGGGTGATAGATACTGTTCCAAAGTCATGTTCTTCCCCTCTTTTTCTTGTCAAAAGTAGAACAAAAGTACATGAAAGATACAGTATTTAAGTAATTTGTTGTGTGGATGTTATGTTTTCAGCCAGCCAGAAACCAGAAAGTATGGAGGAGCTTGATGAGGACCTTGCTGTAACACAAACCCAAATAAACTTCACCTGTCCTCTCACCCAGGTACACTCCTTAAAGTGTTTTTCTGATACTCATCCTGCTCACTGATACAGTTGCGGCCTCTTTTTTGCCACTGAGAGAGTTGGAATGGGTCCTCTGTCTTGATGACGTGCTTGTACAAAGATGCAGAACAAAATACCTTTGGTGTTGTGGGTTTATTATTGTACAATGATCACACCAAACTGATATACTTTGCATGTGAACATGAGGGCAGATAGCGTGCAGAAGTGTCATACTGTGGTTTGTGTACATTTATACTTAAGCACATTTCCCCAAATTAAGCATTTCAAGCAGGACATTGGCTAAGTGAAGGAAAATACAGTAAACCCATTAAGACCACCAACTTGTGACTGTAGCGTTCTACTTTGGTCACTGGGTATCAGCAATTTTTGTGTCAGACCACCACCAAAGCCCCAACCTGCTTTTATTGCAAGTTTAAATGATCTCAAAACAGGTATATTAATAATAACATTAACAATAATAGTAATAATCATAACAAACAACAGGCTAAAACTCAACTCAGAACCCCCGATGTCACTTCCTGTCTGCCATCGATTCGGCTCCCCTACAAGGTGAAGTGTCTTATTTTCTGTGATTATACAGTACTATATTGGGTAATATGAAAGTAAAGGTGGCTATATGGGTGTTGTTTCATGTCTAGATGACTTTAATAATGTTAGAACATGTATTTAGAATATTGTAAACAGGTTTTCAATGCCATAGCTTCAAAGATATTCCTTTTATAAGGAAGGAATCTTAGTGGAAATTCATGTATCGCGATCAAATCTGGAAACCATTAACTGCGATAAGGACAGCATTACTTTTGTGCTTTGTAGTTGACAATTGCAGTTAACTTCCAAGGCACTGAGGCAGACTTGTTTGATGGCAGTGCATAAAAGTGAAAGTGAAATTAGACATTGCAAGACACCCGGTGGAGACCTCAACATTGGCTGCATGCACTGTCCAAGCTGCTGAAACGCGACTGTCCTGGATGCTAAAGATTTTATTCTTGATCGTGTGAAAGGATCTGCTCCTATGAAATAGACAGTGATAACAGAATAAGCAGCTTAGTGTCCTTATTCTTGAGACCTTCTCCTCCCACTAAGTCCGTCTTTCATTTTTTGCAATACCCTTATGTTCAACTATGGAAGTGTACCTTCTGTCTGGCCAGCAGGGGGCTGCTCCTTTGTTGCTTGTGCAGTATCCTGTATAGTGAATATTACTCTTAAGTCAAAACTGAGCTTGAATGTCTTTTGTAAAGACAGATACAAAAAAATAAAAAGCTCTTACTTCATTGTGCAGAGCAGATGAATATTTTCTGAGGGTTTATTGGGGAGTGATTCACTTTTTAAATGTTAAACATGCTGATATGTTGTATACTGTTTATGTGTTCCAGGTGGACATGATGAACCCAGTGAAGAATAAGAAGTGTAACCACCACTATGATGAAGATGCTATCAGGGGCCTCATTCAAACAAGACACAGTCAGAAGAAGAAGTGCATGTAAGACAGTAGGCCCAAAAAAAAAAAAATATATATATATAAATATGATTATTAAAATAATTATTTTGTTTTAAATAACAATTTAGCAGGATGCTTTAGATCATCATGTTCTCCTTACTACACTGTTTTTTTTATTGTGGAATGTACAGTATTGTTTGCACCTGTTAGCCAATAGCCAGTGGCTATTGCTATGAAGATGAGATGGCCCACCAAAATACGACTTTAACACTGTCCACTCTTCTTTGTGCCCCCAGATGCCCTGTGGTGGGCTGTGGAAACACAAATGTGAGATTGTCAGACCTGGTACCTGACCACACTCTGAAGAGACAGATCCAGAACCATAAGAAGCAGAGTGACCGCACGTAGAACTCAGCGCTTTTATCAAAAATGTTAACCGTAAAGCAGGAAGCCTTTTTATTGTTGTGTTATGGTTTTCATTATTTTCACCAGAAATGCACCCAGTTGTTGAGCAACATTTGCTTGTTTTGGGCATATTGTTTTCTTCTGATGTGTGTGCGCAAGAAAATGTTTTGTATTGTTGAGTGTATAATAAAAGCTTGGACTATTTATATAGACTTCAAAATAGCTGTACCCCCACCCCGTGGAGAAATGCGTAACTAACTGAGCCACTAGAGGGCGAAAGGTGCATGACTGCAGCAATGGCACATTTCTCATCCCCAATATTTGCCATACATTACAGCCTGTGAGTAATTATGTCTTTTTGTTGTTGTTGTTTTTTTGTCTTGTCCAGCATCATAACAGCTGAATGGGAGTCAAGCTGCCTTTAAATGCTGAGCAAAATGTCTTTGCCAAGGGAGATTTCATAATCCAAATGAGTCTCCCTTGACATTTGACTGCGTTTATTATGAATTTTGTTGCGCCACATTTCGATGCCGGACCTGACCTGAAAAGGGAAGGGTGGGGGGTGGGGTGGGGGATATAAGAAAGGGTGCAGAAGAACCTCACAAACATATTTCAATCATAGTATAAACAACCATGATAATCACAATTTCAGCAACAACCAGAACAGTCACAGAGCAAAATGAGCAAAAATACAGGGGAAAGAAAATAATAATAATAATACTAATATACATGTACCCACAATAATATACATATATATACATATACACATACACATACATATACACATATATACATTCATTCATTCATTTTCTGTACCGCTTATCCTCATTAGGGTCACGGGGATGCTGGAGCCTATCCCAGCTGGCTTTGGGCGAGAGGCGGGGTACACCCTGGACTGGTCGCCAGTCAATCNAATATATACACATATATATACACATACATACACACACACATACATATACATGTATATATATATACATACATATACACATACTCGTACACGTATACATACACATACTGTGCACACATACATACACACAAATACAGTGTGCATATATATATGTATACATACATATGTACTAATAATGATAAACATACAAGAAAAACAACAAGAAAAGAAACAGAACCTCTTGAACATCGACCATCCAGATGACACGTGCAACAAATCTACATTAAATCTACATTACTCTGCAGTGACAGGATAACTGCATCAGAGTGAAACAGAGAACGAGGAGATGTTTGTGGTGAACACCGCCATGCATCCCAAGCCACACTCCCTCCAAAAGCGAGGGTCCCACTAGGAAGACGCCGGAGCACGGCCCCCCAGCAGGCTCCCTACAGAGGGAAAGGCCCGACCCCGCCACCCCAAGAGGCAACCGCGAGTCCATCCTGAAGAGGTGCAAGGGAGACCCGGCCGGACGCCACTCTGCAGCCGAGCAGGGGCCACAAGGGGGGCCTGGGCGCCAACTGCCGAAACACCCGCCGGAGGCCGGCCAGCTTCGGGCAAGCAGGACAACCGCCCCCGAGCCCCCGGGCCCAGAAGCCACCCGACCTCCCAAAGCAGGGGCCATACCCAACACCCCGGGAGCTCCACGCCACCCCAGACTTATGTCTGTTTTGTAGGTTAGTGCTGGTTGATGGGTATGAGAGGAGTAAACAGAAATCAGGCTAATAGGACACTTGAAAACATTCACAGCAAGAGTGGCGAGTGTCTCTGAAAGGGATGCCTGACCCAAAATGTTTTTTCTAATAGATTTGTTCTATTTGATGGTATGAAGCCTGAGTGAAGAAACGTGATTATTTGCTCTTTTTCAATACATGAAAAACACGGTTACATGAATGACACAAACATTTTGCAGCCACGTGTGCGCTCAGATCCCTCCCAACTTCTTAAGGGTCCTTGTGCCAAAGAGTAACAAACAAAGGCTGTGTTGAGATACAACTTATGCGAAGCTAATCTTTTAATAACCTTGCATGGGGCATTTTTAAGGGAATTTTCTTGTGCTTTACACAGCACGAGGAGTATTTCATCAATTAAGTTTGAATCTACAGCATGTTGCATGCTGTGTTGCTGATTCATTTTTCTGACACAGGCAGGAGGGTTTAACTTTCTGTGGTAGTTCACGCTGTACAGACCAAATCCAATTTGTGCTTAGCTATTCATTCTACTAAGACATGTAGGGCAAATCCCACTGTGCAAAGTACGGTTAATAAGGGCATGTTTGGATGAAATTAATGTGCAAGAACATGCGTAGAACCCTGTCCATCAAACATCAAATCAGCCTACTTGTAAGCTTTATACAACTCAATATAACACAATGCTATAACTCAGTCTTGAGCTATACAGGCTAAAGGGGTTATTTGTGTGGTATGTGTTGTAATGTACAACATTCATCAAATTTTTATGCAAGTAACATCATTTTTTCCCTTCGTCATAATGCTCTGTAGGCTGTATATTATTTTTAGAATATGCTGCAGAGGCACAAAATGCCCCCAAACTGCATTCAACTTCACTTTCAGAGGGAAATACATTTCAAAATGAGCTTTCAGTGTCAAATGTTCTGTTTAAACACGGGCTGTCCAAAGTGTCTATTATCACCTTTTACACAAAACGAAGATGTTTTGTTCTGTGCAGATACTTTACTGTAGAGTATTTTGGCTAGCAATCCAACGTAAGTGGGTACCTGCGTACCCGCCAGGTACAAAATATATCGAAGCGGATGTCCTGCATCCTTTGATTTTTCTGTAAGAGACCCACGCTAAAAAAAAGCTTGCAATTGAAGAGTTCAAGAAATGGACAGATTATCTTGCTTTCTGCTTGACAGGGTTTGCAGATAGACAAAACTGCTTCAATGCTCTTGCTTTGTTTTTGTGGTTTACAGTAGTACAACTGCACTGCAATGTAGTCCCCTCAGGTGTTGCATATAAATGCACTGAAAGAAATGAACCATTACGCTACATAAATCATGTTTCTTTCCTGTCCATTATTGCTGCTTTTTATCTTCTTGCAAAAAACGACAAGTATGTCTTTTGCGCTACGAGCCCATTTTCTCACAGTAAATCATTTGAAAAATGCCCATTAGGCAATGTTAAATGTGTCAGGTGTAGTAATATGAAAATAGCATTTTTGATGCACAACCGTGTTAGCGTAAAAACATCCTTACAATGTAAATCCATTCATTCATTCATTTTCTATGCCGCTTATCCTCATTAAGGTCACAGGCATGCTGGAGCCCATCCCATCCGACCCCGGGCAAGAGGCGGGGTACACCCCGGACTGGGCGCCAGTCAACCGCAGGGCACATATAGACAAACAGACATACAACCGGTCACACTCACATTCATACCAATGGACATTTTAGAGTCGCCAATTAACCTAACATGCATGTTTTTGGAATGTGGGAGGAAACCGGAGTACCCGGAGAAAACCAACACACGCACATGGAGAACATGCAAACTCCACACAGATATGCCAAGCAGAGATTCAAACTCTGGTCTTCCAGATCTCCTGACTGTGAGGCCAATGTGCTACCCACTCGACCACCGTGCGGCAATGTAAATCCAATGGGACATTATTGTCTAAAGTCTTTTTGTATTATTTGATTAGATTGTGCTCTTGGATCTAATGCAGACAACAGCATTTAGGCCCGTCACGATAATCGATACATTGATTAATTGAACAAAGTAAAAAAAAACGGACAGAGTGACCCATCCCCTCAGACATTCAGCCTCTTTGTCTCAGTGCGTGGAGGCAGGGTTACTAGTGAGTGGATACACAAGAGTGAAAGGCCCTATGATTTCCGCGTTAACGAAATCTCGAAATTGGCCAGAATTTACTGTTGAACTGGAATCTCGTGGAAACTGACAAAACAGGAATGAAATACTGTCATAGTGAGGAGAATTAATGTTCATGTCGGGAATTATTTCCCCGCCATCCCCTTCCGAATTAAACACGTTGAAGTGACGATAAACGCCTGCCAGAGTTGGCGGGACTTCCTCTTACGGAGCCTGAATGGAAGCTAAAAGGGCTAGCTTAGTTTAGCATGCTGGTGTGGCTGTGTGTGTATTTTGTGGACTCGGGCTGGATGACAATATTTTCACCGCGTTGTGTTTTACTGCTTTAGTGTAAGGATTGTTTTGCAATGCCCGATGACGACGTGCTGGCTCTGAGTGGTAACAAAGATGACAAGCATGTTTATTCTTGCAGCCAGCACGACTTAATTGTAAAAACACTTTCTAAACACACACAGAAAACACCGGCCTTCAAAATAAGAGTGCCGTTTGCCCCATGTCGCCTGACTGTGTAAACCAGGGGTCTCAAACTCGTGCCGTGGACCATTGAGAAATTGCAGGGGGGGGTTTTCCCAGCCGGTCACCAAAGGGGGACGCATGGTGGTCAAGTGGTTAGCATGTTGGCCACACAGTCTGGAGATCTGGGTTTGAATCTCTGTTGGGCATCTCTGGAATGTCCACAGTGTGGAGTTTGCATGTTCTCCCGTGCATGTGCATGTGCGGGTTTTGTCCGGGTACTCCGGTTTCCTCCCACATTCCAAAAACATGCATGTTAGCTTAATTGGTGAGTTTAAATTGTCCATTAGAGTGTGAACGTGAAAGCTTGTTTGGGTGCCATTCATTGACGACCAGTCCAGGGTGTACCCCGCCTCCTGCCCGAAGTCGGCTGGGATAGGCTCCAGCATACCCACAACCCTAATGAGGATAAGGGGTATATAAAATGAATGGACGGATGTTTTTAATTGATGAGCTCCTTCCCTCAAATTGAAGGCACGAATTTGAGACTTCTGGTGTAAAGAAAATAAGGGTGTCCTAAAAAATGTTATACATGCAGTTGGAATTCCATTGCGCAAGTTTGTTGTGTGCTTTCTATTGGCGAGACAGGGTCTGGTTTTTGTTTTTGGTTATGATTGTGATTTTTTATTTAAGTGCATTTTTTGTCTTTCTTTCTTGAATTCTTGATAGTCCAATCACAGTGTAACATACTCTTGAGAAATGTGTTTATCGCTTTTGATATGATGTACTCTCATTATTATGTTATATCTTTCATGACAACTAAAATAATATTGACAATTTGCAATGCAATTGTCGTCCAGCCAACTTGGTTACGGAGACAGGCCTAGTGCCGTCCAAGCAAAAGAGGCTAAAAGGTGCACTGTGCCTTTAAAAGATGACACCTCCCAGTAGTGGTTCGTTGCAGGCTGAGTTTGCTTGAAAGCAACACTGTGGCTCGGAACCGCACAGTCTCGCGCAAACACGCAACTCAACAGATCCCCTGCAGGAAGAGAGAAACCAGCACGTGAGTCAAGTCCCACACGGGAGAAGTTGGGACGTGGTCGTAGGCGCGCGCGCGCGTTTGGGATTTCAGACGGCGCCAACAGGTGTGCGGGGTCCCGCCTGCCGGAAAGTGTGAGTGACCGCGCGTGTTTGTGTGCGCGCAGGCAGGTGGACGAGCTCCTGAGCAGGACATGGATTATTGGCACCACTTGGGATTCAGTTGACAGCTTGGTCGGGCCTTTATGGGGAACCAGGTGGAGAAACTAACTCACTTCAATTACGTGGAGGTGCCGACGTCGGATCCGAATGGGTTCGAACCGGACGAAGAGGGACCGCGCATCGGCGTTTCGTACATTTTCTCCAATGACGCGGACGACGACGAGGACGACAATTCGGACGCCTTTCCGGCGGAGAAGCACCAAGCGAAGCACGAAGAGAAGCCCTTTGACCCCCGAGACGAGCTGGAGTGTTCGGTTTACTTCCGGGAGGAGTGCGTGTTCGAGAGAAGTCCCGGAACCGCGACCCACGCCGCGGAGAGTCTGCTGAACAAGTGCGAACCGGGAGACCTGCTGGAGTTCGTGGCCGCAGGACAGTACCCACACTGGGCCGTGTACGTGGGGGACTTCCAGGTGGTCCACTTGCACCGCGCCGAGATCAAGAACAGCTTTCTCACCGACGTGAGTCAGGGCAAGAAGGGCCGCATCGTCAACACTCTTTACCGGTTCCGCGCGCTCCAGCCGGAGGTGATCGTGCGCAACGCCGTGGACCACGTCGGCTCCAGGGACCGAGAACTCTACTGGAGGAACTCTGAGTGCTTCGCAGCCTGGTGCCGCTTTGGAAAGCGCGAATTCAAAATCGGAGGGGAGATTAGGATTGGGAAACAACCTTACGCGTTGAGATTACACTTTTCCGACAAGAAGACGCACGTGTTGGAGTTCCAGAGCCTGGAGGACGTGATCATGGAGAGGAGGAGGAACGACCAAATAGGAAAAGATGCCGTGATGCAAGAGCTGGCCAGTCACCTGAACGCACCGCAGGATTTTAAAGCGCATACCTTTGGCGCCTGATGCTGCACCGGATCTGATGCTGCCAAGACGCCTGAGGCCTAGAAGAGGCTGAACACTTGAATTAGCATCATTTTTTCATCCAACTTGTATGTTTACATTCATGCAAGTGCATTGGCCCTAACCAAACAATATACACCGGGAATGCCGGACTTGTGTGTTATTTCATTGCCACTTGGTATCTTTTACAAATGTTATTTACACGTATAAACGCCACTCACAGGCGCTCACTATGTACACAAAGACACCTGCACACCTGGTAGGGGACAAAAGCCAAAATGAAATCAACCCCAGAGTATATTTTTCCCTACTGTGTTTACATTTGATTGATATAGGCCAACATTTAGAAGCAAGCGAGTTAGTTCCGATTTATGTTTTTATTTCAACTGCGGTTGCATTTTGTTTCAACACAAAAACCTTTACGTCAAAATGTCCATTTCATTTTTTTCTGTGACTACTATGTGTGGTCGTTTGGATCCACTGCATTTGAAAAATAAATGTATTGTGTCCGCACACATCATCTCTGAGGACACTGTTTTTGATTCGTCTGTTTGTTTTTTGAGAAAATATTTGTACAAAGGAAAATGGAAATAAATAAATAAATTACTTGCATTTTGTCCTTTATTTTTACTGCATGGTTTTAACTGAGAATAATTATGAAGGAGGAATATATATATATTCTACTTTGCATATTGGTGTTGATTATTTTGTCTGGACAGCAATACACTTAAACCACTTAAAGCTTTGTGGCAAGTTCTGTTCACCTGCGCCAAATACACCTGTATATTTCATATTACTTACACCCGTGTTGACTGACGATATGTCATTTCTTTGTGAGTTGCCACAGGCTTGAAATGTTCTTCACCCATATTTGGCTTTCATGCCCTCCCTTGGCACTGCAGAGTTCATTACAGTTCAGTCATACACGGATGTTTTATTTGGCGACACTCCTGAATAAGCAAAAACCATCACGCGGTCATCACAGCTGTAAAACATGGAAATTATATATGGAAAAATTGCAGTGCACTTTCTGGATTATAACTGCTACTGCCAGAATACAGGTGGGGAATGACCACAAACATTTTTATTTGGAAATGTTATGGTCTTGAAGGAAAAAGAACCCCGCACACCCCCTACCTCTACTCCCTTTGTCTCTCCGAGAATGTTTGCATGATTTCGTGCCTGTTGTGTTTCCCTTTGCTTTTTTGTGCAGGTCATGTCCCAGAAGAGCTGAAGTAGGATCACGGAGAGAGCGAGTAACAACGGGCGGAAGAGCTGCTGGACACATTAGCATGTATGCAATTCTCTATGGTCTGCCACCGTGCTCAAATAGGAATTTGTGTGTGTGATGCATATTTATGATAATCGGTCATATTTTTGTAACAGCAACAGAATGGGGACTGCATGGGGTGAAGCACACAATGTTAAAACAACTGCCTGAGGAATGGATGCTGTTGAGAATATGAACTGACCTTTTTCATTTTGCTCAAGCGTGCACAATCACGTTACGTCCCCCAAATGAATACAGTAGGTCTTCGGAACCCTATCTAACTTGGAATCTGTCCAAACACTTCAGGGAAAATAAGCCACTAAAGTCGCACAAAACTACTAATACTTCAGCAAACCTCACAAGAGCATCAACATATAGACTGCTTGCGCGTTTCACTTTTTCCTGTGTGACCAGGATGGACAGGATCAGGGATAAGCACATCAGAGGGACAGCACATGTTAGAGGTTTTGGAGATAAAGCCAGAGAGGCCAGATTGAGATGGTTCGGACATGTCCAGAGGAGAGATAGTGAATATATTGGTAGAAGGATGCTGAGTTTTGAATTGCCTGGCAGGAGGCCTAGATGAATACCAATGAGGAGGTTTATGGATGTAGTGAAAGAGGACATGAAGGTAGTTGGAGCAAGAGAAGAGGATACAGAAGACAGAGTTAGATGGAGGCAATTGATTCGCTGTGGCGACCCCTTATGGGTTAAGCCGAAAGGAAAAGAAGAAGATTGATGTATTTGGATCATGGGAATATAAATCAATACATTGATGTAGGGGACAAATCGTTACACCCCTAATACTGTATATAGTGTTCCGGCCACTAGGCATCAGTAAGGACACAAAACATTGATTAGACATGACATGACATCACATTACCATAACACTGAATGTAGTCAGCCGTAGCATATCCAACATCATAGAGTGAAAAGAAGTTCTCCTATTCCGTGTGGTAATGGTACGTTTTTGGCTTCCTATTTTATTTTTCTTCCCCACTCGTTTTAAACATTAACTTTAGATCAGTTAAGTTAATCAGTTAGCTCTCTAGTATGTTATGAAGCTGTGGCTGTCTTGTGTCTCTACAGTAATCCTGTATCTTGCACATTAGCAATGTGGTGTAAACAAAGAATAATATAAGAGCAGAGGTGACTATAGGGGTATTATTTCATGTTTCTAATGGTCAATATGGATTTACAAAGTCATAAACACGTTTTATTTGCTCTACCTTTGAAAATACTTTGAAATTAATAAAAAATAAAATAATGCAAAGACCCTGGTTTGGTCAGGAACCAATTAATCGCAATAAATGAGGTACTATGGAATCACAATGCCAAAATGAAAAGGAAATACATGTAAAAATAAGTAAAGAGAAAAAATAATAAAACATATACAAATGTAGTCATATTGTTTTTCCCTTTTGTCATTGTTTTTTTCTGTTTCTATGCAAGCTGGTAACTAAAAGAAAAGGTAAAACAATCAATTTATCACACAATTCCTGCCTGCATTGGCAATGTAGTAGGTATGTTTATATGTAGCTCTTAGCGCGGGTGACGAGAGAATGGTCACAGACGGGAAGTAGCATCACTATCAGGCCACTATGCATATACTTTCCTTACACAATGGGTCCATATTCAAGCTGCTGAAAGAAATGTCTAACAGGCTGAATGGGACTAGTCACCCTGTCTGAAGGAGCCGCCTCCTGCAAAAGTGGCCCTTATTTTGTCTTTGCTTTTAGTCGCCAGCTTGTATGGTGGAAAACACAAAGACAAAATAGAAAAAGAATATGACTGCATTTGTATATTTTTTACTGGTTATCTTTATATTTACACATGTACAGTAGTGTTCAAAATTATAGCAGTCCAATGTGACTAACCAGATTAATTACTGTTATTAGTATATTTTTATTGCTACATGGTTACCGGTAGGTGCAGTTGATTCTCAGAAAACCAACAATACCCAGCATTATTGATATGCACGCTCTTAAGGCTGTGTAATTGGGCAATTAGTTGAAAGGGGTGTGTTCATAACAAAAGCAGTGTCTACCGTTAACTTTATGAAATAAAAATTATTTTGCACAATCTTTTTGGTTTCTGGGATTTTGCAATTCTGTGAATCACTAAACTAATACTTACTTGTATGAGCACGTTTTTTTAAATAGCTGCTTCCCATCTGTGTGGCATGGAGTCAACCAACTTCTGGCACCTTCCAGCTGTTATTCCACTCCAAGAATCTTTAACAACATTCCACAATTCATTAACATTTCTTGGTTTTGCTTCAGAAACCCCACAAATTCTGGATTGGATTAAGGTCTGGGGATTGGGCTGGCCCCCTAACATGAATTTTGTTGGTTTGGAAACAAGATTTGAAGCTGACAGCACAACATCTGTGGCAGAGCCAAGGACACCAAGGAGGCTCCAGTCCATCATGGACAACCAGCATCATCTCCCAAAAGAAGAGCAGTTTCAGTGGAAGATTACTATCACTGTCTTGCTCCACTGAAAGACTTAGTGGATCATTCCTCCCCCACGACATGTGGCTTTTCAACACAACAGAGGGGAAGCAAAACAAACACACACAGGACTGGACTTTTTGTAAAATAACCTAATTATGTTTTATTGCACTACATATTTAAAGTGTTATGTTCTGTATTCTTATTCCATGTTCTTATATTCTTATCGCTCCTGCAATGCCTTGGTTGTTTTATTTTGTGATTAAGTATTTTAAGTTTATTATGTCATATTGAAGAGCTGCTGGAATTTCTCTTGGAGTGTAATTACCTACCTACATACATACCAACCCAACCCAACCCAACCCAACCCAACCCAACCAACCAACCATTTTGCTGGTTTATTAGTGTGTTTGGGGTCATTGTCTTGTTGAAACACCAATTTCAAGGGCATGCCCTCTCTTAAGTATTTTGAAATATGCAAACTGATCCATGATCCCTGGTATGTGATAAATAGGCCCATCACCATAGTAGGAGAAACATGCCCATACCATGATGCTTGCACCACCATGCTTCACCGTCTTCACTGTGTACTGTGGCTTGAATTCAGGGTTTGGGGGTCGTTTCACAAACTGTCTGTGTCCCTTGGACCCAAAAAGAACAATTTTACTCTCATCAGTCCACAAAATTTTCCTCCATTTCTCGTTAGGCCAGTTGATGTGATCTTTACCAAATTGTAACCTCTTCTGCACACGCCTTTTTTTTAACATAGGGACTTTGCGGGGGGATTCTTGTAAATAGATTAGTTTCACACAGACGTCTTCTGTCACAGTACTTACAGGTAACTCCAGACTGTCTTTGAGCGTCATGGAGCTGATCATTGGCTGAGCCTTTGCCATTTTGGTTATTCTTGCATCCATTTTGTCTTCTGTTTTCTGCCACTTGTCTCTGGTTTTGCTCTCCATTTTAAGGCATTTTAAGGAGAAATGCATGTTTAACAACTGCTGGTTTTATCCTTAAATAAGAGTCACCTGATTCACACATGTTTTTTCACAAATTTCATCACTGACACTGATTGAATGCCACACTGCTATTTTTTTTAACACACCCCTTTCAACTGATTGTGTACACTAGAATCAAGGTTAGGGTATGAATGTTTAATTGCTTTATGTTTTACAGTAGTTAACCACTTTTCCCACTGGTGTAACAATACAGACATGGCTTACCTTTGTCATCCGTCATTGTACCTGAGTTTTTTGAACTTATGTTGACAGAAGCATTCTGTGTATGCCCCACCTTCCCGTGCTGTGATTGGCTGGCTATTCAGTGTTGTTACAGCAGTGGATGAACTAGACGCCAATCATTATAGCTTCAACACTAATTTGTTATGACTAAAGCTGAGGTTCTCAATTATTTTTTCACACCCTGGCAATTTGAAATACTATTGACAACTCTTTTTTATTTTTATGTAGAAACCACTGAATGAGTTGCTGGAACTACCATTCTTCAAGCATGAATGAAGACACAGACCTGCTAACCTTGAAGAAATGTAAGTACAGAGTGACACAAAGAAACGGGAACTTTTTAACAATCCAATAAAACCAAGAGTGATGGAAGAAGAATATTTTATTCATAGTAACTGAAACCTTAAAACATGCCATTTAAGAAGCAATGATGGAATTTTTATTTAAAAAAAAAACTTTCTGTAAAAATGTCGGAACTCCCCCTGCGCAGTTGTCAAACTATCACCGTTTTTATAAAACATTTTTATGGCTACCGCACGCTGTTGCCCGTTCCACTGATCCATGGTCACTAAAATGGGAGTGTGTTTACTTGCTCAAGGTCACTGTCTTGCAGTGCTGCCACTTGCTCATGTCTGCCAATACGCACTTTCCCGTTTTTATATTCTAGTAAGTATAGTGCCCCGCAAACCTCTCATGCCCACCGACAACTGCACCCCTAATTTCACAAGCATTTTATTATTTCATTATGCTTCAGCATAAATAACTACTGAACGAGAGTTGTAGCTGCTGCGTTGGACTGCTGCGGAAAAAATGAAGGCTGTAGCATAAATAGTGAAATGCTGCAGCCTGAAAGGAACACCACATTGACTCGTGAGAGAGAGGTGAGCCTCCATCCCCACCTCTTCCTGCAATTGTTCCACTGGGGGAAGCTTTTAGGCTGACATTTTGGCTCATTCTTGTCAGACTATTGCCCGCTAAGTCTTGCTTGGTTCCTGTGGGAGATTGGAGCAAAGCCCACCTCCTCCAGGCAAAACTGTCAATTTTGGAGAGAACTCAAATTAAACACACCCCAGTGTTTACTAATTGTCTTTATCTATAAAAACCTCTTTCCACACACAAACGGGTCCAAACTGACTGATGAGGCCTCAGGAAGCTCAAACGACTGCAAAGACTTTAAAATACGATTTTTAGCATTTGACAAGTTTATTATACTTTATAAGTATATTATACTTTATAGGTTTATTATAATTTATTTCCAGATGTTTTATAGGGTTTGTAAATGTCAACCACACGGGGTTTGGGAAAGTGTGTGCTATAAGTGCTTTCATATTAAAAGCATTTCAATTAAAGCCCCAGCATCCACACAGTGTTTTGAGCTGACAACAATGTGAATACATCTTCACACCCAGAGCAGTAAAGGGATTGTGGGTGTCACTCTGTGTGTGTGCTAAAAACAGCTTAGCGACAACATAAAAAAACAATACAAAACAAACTCTTATTCTGTGGACCCAAAAGCTCAAACATTACATCTGATTTGTTCAATTTGTAAATACTGGAAATAGAAAGAATCTGTTCCAGGTAGTCACATTGTCACAATCTCTTGATGGGCTTTCTTTGTTTTTCTTTTTTTCTATTTAAATGATTTTTCTCTCAGATTTCCCTTCACTCTGAGGACTTTCAAAAGGTGGTGAACTGTGAAAAATTTGCCATTTTCCTGTAAAGGGTTAATAATTCATGCGTGAGTTTGGTGTATGTTTGCAATTCATTTTAGTCCGGCGCTGCAGTGAGATTCTTTCTTACCCTGATGTGGGATGACCATTTGTTTGTGCAGTTGCACAAAGTTCAGTGTCCTAGTTCCAATGCTGCTGTCCTTTCTACCGCCATTTTTGTTTTGGTTTTTTAAAATCTTGTTGTGCTTCTCATTTCAACCTTTCGACTGTACAACGGTTTCATTTTGTATCTGCCGGATAACAGAATAATGCTCCCTGCCCTTTCTTCGTGGTTTCTTTTACTTCTTTCTTGGACGAATGCAGCCTGAGTGAAGAGGGAGGTACTGAAGATAAAGCATATGTTCTCTGCTTTGGACTGAATAATTCCAGACATTGTTGATGCAGAAAATAGAAAAATGTATTGCTGTACTGTTAAATAACACTGACATAATGACAAAACTGAATATTACTGTTGTAGTCTTAATTTTGTTCTTAAAACTGCATGAAAATGCTTAATCTTTCATAATCTTTCTACTGCAAGGTAGACGGCCAGGAGAATGCAGTAGTTTTAGGGCTGAAACTGAGTGATGCTTTTCATCAAATATGTGAGTATTAAAGTGGGAAACTATATTAAATGGTGCTTAATGTTCTTTTCAATTACAGTAAAAGTGTTGAGATAATTCATTTTCTTAATTAAAATATTAGCCCAGGAGCATTTTAATGACTTTATCTAGCTCAGGAAATTGGATAATTTTCTTATATTCACACTTGTTAGTACATTATAAGCAGTAACATTTACAATAATTTTTCGGAGGTGTGAAATTATTATAGTAATGTACTAGTTAGGTAACAGATGTCAAAACAAGAAAAAATTACCCAAATGACATACTCATTTTTTTGTAAATTTAAAAATAAAATAAAAAATGTATCACTGCAGTATGAAGATATGGAGGGCCCTAATGACTGGGTTTGCTTTGTGCACCCAACTGACTAAATACGTCCATCACTCACAAAGGCATAATGAGACTGAAATAAACTAAACGGAGCCGTTTGTTTCAACTCCGTACAGTAAATTCAATTCAACTTTTAACTCAGGGTTCTATGTTTAGTTAGTTCTATGTTTATTTAATGCTCTATGTTTACTTAGAATTCTACGTTGCACTGAGTCGCCAAAGAAAGTTCCTAGTTTGTGAATTGTTCACTTACAATGGCAATAAAGTTTTTCTGATTCTAAATTGCATTCTTAACACACCTCATGCAAACCCATTCACTAAAAAAAAAAAAAAAGCAACTAGCGACAACTCTAGCAAATTTTTCTGGTCTAGTTGGGCATCTTTGGAGACTCTAACATGCAACCGGTGCTGCTGTGGGTCCGCATCGTAGGCGGTTCTGCCATGGTTGACATAAAAAAGAAGCAACAGAAGAAACTTAATTTGTACTTCTAAACATATGTTTTTCTTTTCATGTTTTTTCTCACTTGTTGTCTCCCACAGCGTCCATCAAAATTACACGTCCATACCGCTCTAAACTTAAAGTGCTTGACAGTAAATTTGGCTTGAACTGGATTAAAAGCTTTAATGTGTGCAAAGTTAACAGATCCTAATAACACTTCTCACTCTTAAACTTTAATCCATACGCTAACAACCTGAAATCCATCCATTCATTTTATTTCGCATATCCAAGGTCGAGTCGCAGGGAAAGCAGCCCAAGACAAAAAGCCCAGACTTCTCGCTCCTCAGCTACTTCATCCAGCTCCAACCAGTGGATCCTGAGGCGTTCCCAGGCCATTTGAGAGACATCGTCTCTCCAGTGTGTCTTGAGCCTTCCCCAAAGCCTCCTACCGGTCGGATGTTCCCTGATGACTTCCCAAAGGGAGGCATCTGGGAGGAATCCTGACAAGCCAGCTCATCTGGCTCCTCTCAATGCAGAGGAGTAGCGGTTCTATCTGAACTTCTCCTGGATGACAGTTGCTGATCTCTAAGGGAGATAGGGAAAGTCATACCATTTTTGAAAGTGTTAAAATGTGTCTGAATCATAGACTTCACGAACAGAACGTCTAGTTACCATCCGTCTCCCAAATACCAAAAGAAAACGTCAGCTCTTATCAGCATTTTTTCGCTACTATGATTTTTAATTCACATGATTGGTTTTGTTCACTGCCATGTTGTTGGATTCAAATCTTTATTTTCTCTCTACCTAAAAAGAGATTGTCAGCTGTTCTCAGCTCCTTTGGCCATTCATCTTCATGCCCTATTGACTAGCTCTGATGACATCAAGTCCTTCATATGACTGACAATTTTTTACATCTGCTTTTTTGTTTCCGCTTTGTCATTGTGACTTGCAGATTAAAAATTGAGGTTCAGACCGAATGACAGGAAAAGAGTGAAATGACCAGCCCATGCATAAAATGTGTGAAAATAGTCCAGAAAGTCAAGGGTTTCAGTAATGCAGTGTTATGAAGTGATGGTACAAGTAAACATGCGTAATCAATGCACGTCACTTTCATACATAAGAATGTTATTGAAACTATTTTTAAACTCTATTCCTCACGCTATCGCGGTTTTTCAAAACTATTGAACTTATTAAAACCTATTAGTCAAAACATTATAAAAGACAAGTCATATGTATGGGCCGCACGGTGGCTGAGTGGTTAGCACATTGGCCACACAGTCAGGAGATCTGGAAGACCTGGGTTCAAATCTCCGTTGGGCATCTCTGTGTGGAGTTTGCATGTTCTCCCCGTGCGTGTGTGGGTTTTCTCCGGGTACTCCGGTTTCCTCCCACATTCCAAAAACATGCATGTTAGGTTAATTTAAATTGCATAGGAATGAATGTGAGTGTGAGTGGTTGTTTGTCTATATGTGCCCTGCGATTGACTGGCGACCAGTCCAGTGTGTACCCCGCCTCTCGCCCAAAGCCAGCTGGGATAGGCTCCAGCATCCCCGTGACCCTAATGAGGATAAGCGGTACAGAAAATGAATGAATGAATGAATGAAGTCATATGTATGATTCTGGTCACTGAGACGGTAATGACAAAAACATTGACATTGCTAAGCAAACTGACTATTGAATCATCACTCTCCTTTTTGTTGCCTTTTCTTGGTTTCAGTTTCGAGTTGATGTTGTACAGTACAGATAAATAAATAGATCTTATCAGTTTCTCAACAGCATTTCAAATTCAAATTTGAAATGCTGTTGTAAATTATGTCAAATTTTCAATTGTTTGTCTAGATTAAAAATGTGTTTATAATGGTGGTGGTGTATGACATGACAGATGTTTCTAATTTTAAAAGCCTCTCATGTAAGCAAGCTTTAATTCCCACATCCGTATTTTGTACCAAAAATGTTATGTTTTTATTTCCCCTCGTTCATTGTGTGAACCAACATCGCAAAGAGCGCGCTTACATTTTGGACCATACTAAAGCCTCGACTCGGTGTGCATCGAATAAAGAGCCCGCAGGTGTCTCCCACCTGTTTCCAAATTCAAATAACCTAATTTCATTTCATGCCTTAACCTGGCAGCCTCCCCTCTTCCATTTTATTCCCCTCTCTGTCCCTATTGTGATGTTTCCCTTTCTTGATTTCAAAGGTTGAACCAGAAGGTGCAGAAATATTGATTTAAACATGAACTTTCAATCTATTTTTTGCAGGAAATCTTGCTGGCGTGAAATACAGGCTGAGACCTGGGAGACTGAAAAAGGTCTGCATGTGGTGAGGAAAAGGTTAAAACAGCAAATGGAATTTTGCGTTTGTGTGTGAGGCTGTGTGTGCATGACCAGTTTCAAACTGCATCACGTTTTGCTCTGTATTGTGCATGTCTGCTCATCAAACAAGTTAATATTACATCACTGTCATCACTCTCAACATTAGACCTGCCAACATGTACTCAGTTTTAGTACTCAAAATGCATTTTTTTCCTCGATTACATCTCGACGTGGCGGTGCTTTCCAGGTATTTGCTCTTCCAGCTTGAAGTTGCTATGGTAATCTGGGCGTAGGTGGCGTGACAAGATCTCTGCGAATTAAAGGGCACCCTTCATAGTTGCCTCCCGCAGTAGCCACTATTACTAAGTAGCAAATGCTATGTTGCGTTCACTTCAGTAGAGTTAATGCTCCAAAACAAGCACGAGCATGAATTACCATCACTGCTGCTTTTGCATGTGCGTCCCTTGTTGTTTTTCAATGCAAGGAGCATTTGAAAGGTAAAATTAGAATGTTGTTTACCTGGCAACAGTTAGCCACTTGCTATAGTCCCATTCATCTGTTTGACGTGCGTGCTGATAATGTTATAATGCTACATTTGATTAACACCAACAGTAGTGGTAAATTCCAACACAGTATGCACCTCATGTCACACATGTCGTTACAATATGTATTACAGTTAAAGACTCGTTTCGCTTAAGCACTGTGTCGCTTACATGGATCCCAGAAACCATCAAGAACCAGTGGCAATTGCTTAAGACTGCAAGCGAAGCTTCCCCTAAAATGTAAAAAAAAAACGTGGTAAAACTGTACTCCTGTTTGTACACTTAAACAACTAAATATGCACTAAAATACCTTCATATTTTGTTCAGGATCAGCTACTTATCACACGTAACTCATTCATTCCCCATAAACCCAGCCTTTACGTAGTCGGACACTGAGTGTCTACTGTATTTGCACGAAAATGCTCACACTCGGCGTCTCTGGGAGTCTGTGGATCAGTGGCCTGGATTGACAGTGAAATGAGGGAATCAGCGATCTTTTCCAAGTTTCCTTAAATGACCAGCAGCCGCCACTGTCATGACCACATGTGTGTTGCTGTACAAAATAAAAGCAACTATCCTTAGTGAATTTCTTCATGTTCTGTTGTTGAATAAGGTTTAAAGACGTGAGATAATGGCACACATTTTTTATGACACAAACCAAAAAGCTCTACTGCTGTAAAGGCAATGTGTCTGAATTGTGGCACAGGGGCCATTTGTGAAATGTGGCTTGCTTTTTCATTGGCCACTCCACATTGTAAAAATAAAATAAAAAAAAATCTAATCTGTATTATTTCATTTGTTTGTACTATGTGCTGTATTAAAACTACGCTCCTAATATAAATTTTAAGACTAGTTGAAAAATTGTAAGAATTTACATTTTGCAAAGTTGGATTTGGGTTTTAAGCAGAGCTTCAAAATGCAAAAAGAAGTAATGGGAATGAGACGAAAAAATGAGTGAGCAACTTATTCCAAAGTAAAATAGGCTGTTCATGTGCTGATCAAAAGTTTAAGATCGAAGCACAAATAAATCCCAAAACCTCCAAAAATAGAAATAAAACGTTGAAAAAAGGACTCAGTAATGAGTAGCAGCCCCTTTCCTGTTAATCCCCTCAAAAATTGGTTTGGGCATGCTTGATGCCAATGTTTCCAGGAGGCTAGTGGGAATTTTTCTCCAGGTGGTGAGGATAGCTTCACAAAAGGCATTCATTTTTGTAAACTTCCCTTGCCATCCATCCCCAAATGCTCTCAATTGGATTTAGATCAGGGGAACACTTAGGATGGTCCACAAGAGTGACATTATGTGTCTGGAAGTCCTCCTTCGTCAGGTGGGCATATTGAACTAGGAAAGCCATCATTACCAAACAAATTAGGACCTTTGGTCATGAGTGATGTCCCCTGCAACATCCCCCATTGCCAGCTGCCGTTTGACAATCCTGCACGACCTGAAGCTCCATCGAAGGAAAAAGCAACCCAGATCATGATTGGGCCACTCATCTGTGCCGTGTGGCGAACATCTCAGGTGGGATCTTCCGGTCATGCCATTAATGTTGGAAGCCATCAGGACAGTCAAAATTACATTTTTTCTTTCTTCCATCCTTCAATGTGCCATGTTTGGAGCGCTCATTCAAATTCCAAAAAGACAATGCTTTGGTGTAGAAGAAGAAAAGGGCTATTTTTTTTAAAGCCCTTCCCTCGTGGATGCCGTTTGATAGGTTTTGGACAGCACTCTGCACCAGCAACAACCTGGGCCAAGGATGGTTCTGTGTCTTGACAGACAGCCAGATCTCAGGATCTTCTAAGAAGTTTCAAATGATCGTCCAACGTCAGCAGCAATAGTGCGCAGCAAAAGGCCTTGCTTATGCAGCTTCAAAGAACGGTTTAAGAAGAGGCGGTGACAAAACAAAGTTATGTTTGTATATTCTATTACATTTTGAAAATTGAACAAATTATAATAAACACTTAGTTTGCAATTTTTTAAATTGTGCAGCCGTATTTTTGGGACTGGAATCGTCCTTGTGGGTATCGGATACGAAACATCCACCTGGCATAGATATGGAAATGGCATGTGTGCAAATACCTGTGGATCCAGTGCATTTGTGTATGTGAGAGAGAATGATTGAATTAGTAGGTGGCGTTAGCAGAGGCTTGGCCCTGCAGGCTGCATGCTGCAGGCAGGCTGCCGGCGCTGTTGGAGCTATAATAGGTAAAGCCAATTTGGACTCTCTCAGTGGTCATGTGATATAACCAGATCGAATTTGAAAGCGAGCTCTGAACATCACTATTTGAAGACTAGCACAGAGTGTGGCACAAGCAGGAGAACAGAGCAACAGGTGAGGAATTTCAAGTCTAGCCAAAAAGGCAAAGCTGCTATTTCCTGAATGATTTATTCATCACCATTGTTCACCCCATGACACAAAACCATCAAAGCCCAAAAGCATTGTATTTGTACAGATTCACATTTCACTACCATGCATGTGGGGTTAAAAAAACAACACGCGCTAGTGTGGTGTTTAAGCTAAAGCTCTAGTAGGCTGGCAGAAAATTGCCACAGTAACGCATCTCCTTAGGGTAATTGTGTATCCAACACAGATGAATCTGTCTCTCAGGAGCACTGCAGATTATTGCCTTATGATTATGAGACTAATTACAAAGATGTATTACAACCCATCCCCCCAAACAAGAGTGCACATGCACAAACACACACACATGTATTTACATTACAGATGATGATTAAAATCTCAACAAGTGATGACTACATTATCATCTTCTAGGTTTGTTCCTGTTATAAAGCAGTTCATCATATTTGTAACATAGGTGCAGGATAAAGAAAAGATCACTGGGTGCGTCATTATAAGACAGTTGCTATGAATTGCTTTAAAATGAGACTTCCTTACTTTTTTGTTGGTGCACAGCACCGTACATCTTTGGGATGTAATTGCGAAAAAAATACGTTTGCTATACATTGTTGACTTCCAACTCAAATCAAAGCCTGTTTCGCAGGCTTTTCAGTTTTGTTTTCAGTTTCTAACACAATACTTCTTTTGCTTGCAAATAGCTCAGTCACTGGCAATGCAGTGGTTCACTCGGCTGATGTTCAGCCAGCAGGGATTTGGTTCCTACTCGGGGAACTGCTTTTTATTCACCATTGTAAGTTAATTGGATTCAGACATTTTGACCCTATCAAATAATGCCTTTTATGAATAGCCTTCATTAGGGCTTTCCAGATCTGTTGCCGCAGTGACTGCAATGATAAAGTGAGGGCCCAGTATTCGAACTGGAGTTTGTTTTCGTTTAGTGTGACGCAACAAATATATATACAAAACCTGTCCATCCATCCATTTTTTATGCCGTTTATCCAATCCAATACAATACAATTATTTGCAGAGCGTTTGGGTTAAACAAAGTGCCCGATCATGTGGTGAGATTATTGTTGAATCCATTTTTTCCACAAATATACATTTCAAGTAACATACTGTGGAATCAAAACTTTATTGACAAAATTCCTCTTTACATGGATTTTTGTTGTGTGAATTAGGATCCAGCCATTTATTTCACCTACACAGCTGCCACTATAAATAACATGAACAGCCTCAAGAGGACATTGATTACAACAGGGTTCCACGAATATAAACAAGGTAAGGAAACCTTCCCACATAAGGAATGTTATTGTTTGTTCCTCAGAGGGATGCATTAAATGTATACAGCCTTACTTGTTGACAGGAGGGAAGAAAGGATGTATACCCACACACTGCCTAGAGATTCCTGGGGGCGGGGGGTGGTTCATGGAGGACAACTGTGGGACAGTTGAGAAGGAGGAGTAGTTTGTACATAGAGAGGGACAGAGTCCAAAAGGGAGAGGGGGCAACACCAAGACGACTAATTGGAAGATAAAGAACATATTTTCATGAAGAAGGCTACAGCCGAGCAGACCTTCTATTGACTTCAATTCAACTTTGACTAAAGTTCATCAAAGAGCACTGAGCCCCCTCAGCAAACCCAGTTGTGCTCTTGATCTGCAGCGCTAACCAGTGATAAGTCACTGGCGATAAGGACTCCATTAGTGCGGAGGACGAGGAGGATGATAACTCCATGTTCCTAAACAACACGCACACTTATCTCCATGTGCCTTCCTGTCTATGTTGTCCCACTTGCCTCAGAGGCAGCACTCTTATAATGGAGCATGCAGCGTGGGGGTGTGTTTCAAGTCACAGATTGTCCTGATGCTCAGCCAACGTTTAGTTCTGCTCGGCACTATTCCAAATGATATTAGCTCCATGTTTTTGAGCATCACAAAGGTTATCTTGGTGTCAAATCCCTGCGGAGCTGCTTGTGAGACACAGCGGCGAGGCGGCACCTCTCTGAAGATTTGGTTTGTTTAGGAGGGGACAATCAGCCATTTCCTCTGTTTGACTCACAACCTTTAGTCAGCCTTCTTACCCGACACACACACAAAAGCGCACAAATATTCCTAAATATGTTTGGCATTTTGCACATGAATCCCAGGTAAATAATTCAGCGCTAATGTTGAAAGGCTCTACTTGTCAGTGACAGTCTGGTGTTTAGTTGAATGATCAACTGCAGGGCTTTGTGCCTCTCATGGACTTTTAATGCATGATCATTAAAAATCTAAGGAGAAACCTAGGGGTCCAGACTGGAGAAAAAAAAACCTCTCGCTCTCTCGCTGTCTGTCCGATCACTAATTATATCTATAGCCCTTAAAGCCCTTCATGAGTTTTAGTAGAGTGTCGGGATGCTCTCTAATACCAGAGTCGCTCTTTATTCTGCCCATGACGCTCATCCCCTATGTGTCAGATACTGAAACCCCGCTAATCCCCTAGTGGCATCACACACGGGGCCCCAGCTGCCGACCCGTGCTGCATACGGCTGATTTGCGACCCTGCTTGGGATGCAATTGATGTCACCATACCTTTTCTACTTCAATAACTTTTCCCTCTCGCTTCCCTGCCGGTTCCTTTGTCTCCTGATTTGCCCTCACTGTTTCTCTCACCTTCTCGCTGGCCGAGGGTAAAATTCCCAACTGGCACCAAGCAAATGGTTTTGTTCCCTCTGTTGTGTTAGAAGTCAGCATTCCTCCCCTCTGCGGGTGCACATCATAGACCTGCCACAGGACAGGGCCCTTTCTCCCCACCAAAAGCTGAATGAATGTGCAGCGGAGGAGGTGGAGATTAATGCAGCACAGTGGGCAATTTGGCCTCACCAGTGAGCACACACACTAAGTACAGAGGTATTTGAATGATGGCACATCAAGAAGCCTCAAGTTCCATTAGGAGTGCTTAACAATACATCACCATGCAGGCCAGTTGATTTAATGAGAAAAAGTAGGCGGGAAGGAGCCTGAGTGGAAAGGCAGGGGTAGTGATTGGCATAGTTTTCCTTCTTTACTTCCTAAGCTCCTCTCAGATTGTTGGAGCAGTGGCCTGCAAACAGATTTGGAACGCCTCTCTGTCGCCCACCCAGGATTGCACATGAGAGCGGACGAGGATAAAAGCGCATTGTCACCTCATGCTTGATGGAAAACGTATCCACAACACAGACAATCCAAAATGCAAATACACAGCTTTGCACGGACCAAGGTATTCTTTAGGGAGAGTGGCCTCACATTTTGCATTCCAAGAGTGGGATAAGACTGCAGTTGCAGCACAGTAGAATTGACTTTGCTTATCATTAAGGCTTTTAGCTACTGGGATACAGCAACTATGTGTCTTTATCAGCAGCTTTTTAATAAATAAAAAAAAGTAGAGGGGCGCCAACCTCTCCTAACTAGCTTGAAAACTGCACTATGCTCACTCAATTAACATCTAAAGTCTTTCAGCAGCGCGTTATCAGTATTATGGCACACACACAACACTATCTTCACATCTTCTATGCTGCTCGTCCTCATCAACTTTGCAGACAAACAGAAGTAGGCCACTTGTGGCCACTTGTTGCTTGGCAAAGTTCGTAGGGCTTCGTTATAACTGGCCGGGTGGACCAAAAAAATGTTTGATTAACAAACTACAAACAGGAACAGGAAATAAGGTAATGGCTCCAAAAAGCACTGTAAGTTCATGAATACATACACATTCATTCTTTTTTTTTAATGTGCATGTGTCTCCATCCATCCACCCATTTTCTATGCCACATGATGACAAAGTCATGACAATCATTTTGTGGCATTGGTCAAAAGTATTGGGACACCCCCAGAGACTTGGTGCTTTGGAAGTGAGTCCGCTTAATACACAAAATTTCCAGCGTATAGTCTTCTTCTGTTATGCCCCCTGTTGAGTCCTTCTTTGACAATTAGGGTCCCAAAAAAGTCAAACAGGCAGAAGTGAGCTCTAGTGAGGTCTCGATTAATACATAATTTCTGTTCTGTACTTTAATGCAACTTCAGAGGAAAATTTGTCACCAATAGTTTGTTCTTATGTCTGTGTAGATAGAAGAAAGAATAAAGTGAGGCAACTTCTTGTTTGTTGAAGACGCTTCACCTTTCATCCAAAAGGCTTCTTTAGTTGTAAATTTTGAAGCGCTCATGACACCAAAACAGGTTAATCTTGTTATTTCCGCTGTGAAAAAATTTTTTTAAAGCCATTTTTCCTGTTTTTGATGTGTATTTAAATATTGAAATATTTACCATTTTAAAAAATGGGAGCAAGTGATGTTCATTCATTCATTTTCTATACCGCTTATCCTCATTAGGGTCGCGGGGATGCTGGAGCCTATCCCAGCAGACTTTGGGGGAGAGGCGGGGTACACCCTGGACTGGTCGCCAGTCAATCGCAGGGCACATATAGACAAACAAACATTCACACTTATGGACAATTTAGGGTCGCCAATTAACCTAACATGCATGCTTTTGGAATGTGGGAGGAAACCGGAGTACCCGGAGAAAACCCACGCACGGGGAGAACATGCAAACTCCACACAGAGATGCCCAACGGAGATTTGAACCCAGGTCTTCCAGATCTCCTGACTGTGTAGCCAATGTGCTAACCACTCGACCACCGTGCGGCCGAGCAAATGATGTCTACACTGGAATGTCCCACCCAGAAGTTCCCTGTTGCATTCCCTGTGATTATGTTCAAATTCTCTGTGAATTTCTGTTGTTGGTTATATTATTTTATATTATGCTCACTTGTTATTCTGAAGGGGCCGCACGGTGGCTGAATGGGTAGCATGTTGGCCTCACAGTCAGGAGGTTCTGGGTTCGAATCTCCATTGGGCATCTCTGTGTGGAGTTTGCATGTTCTCCCTGTGCGTGCATGGGTTTTCTCCAGGTACTTCGGTTTCCATCCACATTCCAAAAACATGTATGTTAGGTTCATTGGCCACAGGTGTGAATGGTTATATGTCTTTGTTTGTCTATATGTGCCCTGCGATTGACTGGTGACCAGTCCAGGGTGTACCCCTCCTCCCGCCCAAAGTCAGCTGGGATAGGCTCCAGCATACCCGCACCCCTGATGAGGATAAGCGGTACAGAAAATGAATGAATAAATCTTTTGAAGGCTTTTTCTCGAACACTCGAGGAGACGCAGTAAGCTAGTTCACATTTCTAAAGACACCATTCTCCTCGTCAGATGGAAATAAGAAGACAAAAACCCACCAGTCCTGGTGGCTAATGCAGTGTGGCTTCCTAACGGAACTAATCTGTTGCAGCTATCACTGCCAGCAAAACATATATTTCTTACAACACAATTTTAGTCAATGTTATTATTGTTACAACATTTTTGTCGCCCAGTGGGGGCATGATAAAAAAAAATGGAGAACCACTGCCCTATTGTAACCTCTTGCCACTTTGCGCTCTGACTTTTGCGGCTTCACTTTTTCATGGATTTTCAAAAATGTATTATTTAATACGTGATGCTGTTTTATGGTTGAATATGGCATATTAATGGTTGAAAATACACATCTAAGCAAATGTTTTTTCCTAAATCAAACATTTTCAAGCATAAAAATGGCAAAATGAACTAAAACACGAATATAAAGCATTCAGCGAATGCTTTTAAAGAGGTTGCTTTGATGTGTATTATGTAACACTGGTCACTAGGTGTCAGTAAAGTTACATTGATGAGACAATAGCCACCGCAGGAAGTACTGTACAGAAACTGGAAGTAAATAAGGAACAGCAACAAGGTACTCTCCCATTTTTAACTGTGGGTCTCCATTATGTCTTAAATTATTATGTCTACTATATTGGGTAATACAAGTTTAAAGGTGACATACAGTATAGGGGTGTTGCAAAGCATGTTGCAAAAGTCTCATACAGTATGCTCTAACTACAAAAATATTTGATTTACACAGAAGGAATCCTACTTTGTTGAAATTTACGGTTGGGTCTGGAACTGATTAGCCAATATAAAAGAGGGATTACTGTATTTATGTCTCTGGTGGATGTGTCCCTTGGGGATGCTCACAGTACTTGGTTTGAAAGAGGTGTGATCACGGCCATTTTTGTCACACTGGAAAGAGGAGGAGGTTTGTGCCATCACCTATCGTCTGCTTGTAACAACAGCCCAACCCCAAAGATGGTCTCATTGCAACAGTGTTTTACCAGCCAAGTCGACAACAATGTGGCATCCACAGGGGACAAACACACCAAAGACATAAATAGGGACAGCTAAAATGTTGAACTAAAGAACCCTTTTGGGTTAAATATGAAACATCTTTCAACGAGAACAAGAAGAGTTGTATTGTATTAATGGGTTGATTACGTAATTCATAAGGTGGCTTTTTGCTGTGACTTGAAACGTGTTGCCGAGGAAAGCTAAGAAACTGATGTCAGGAGTTCAGAGTTAGAGTGGGTTATAACTGCTAATGTAGCCCGTTTTGTATTTGGGATTTTTATTAAGGATTATTAAAAGCCTGTTGTTGAAGCGATCAAGTGTATTTTACCAAACATTACAGTAACATTACTGATGTAATGACCGGTGTAGAATGCTACATATCTTCAAATGAGTTTTTTGAATGCCTGATATTTGTGTTGCAGTTCATTTAGCCATTGTTATGCTTGAAAATGCTTACTTTACATGTATGTATCTGTGATTTTTTTAATGATTGAATTGTTTAATATACTTTTGAAAAACTGTGATAGAGCAAAGCCATGAATTTAGAAATGCAATATAGTTAGGAATGACTAAACAGTTTTTAGTGCCAAGGATTCTTAAGTACACATTACTAGGGGTGTATTGGTACACTAAAATGTAATTTCGGTTCGGTTCAGTTTCTTGAAGGCTCGGTTCGGTTAATTTTCGCTGAAAAAAATGACTTCAAATGGTTTTATTTATTTTTATTTATTTTAAAAATAAACTAAATATATTTCATACAACAGATTTTTTAAAATAGAAAAATAATAAAATAAACAAAATATGTATACAAAATGATAAATTAACAAGTTATAACTGTAGACTTTGAACACTTAGCAGCAACTTCCTGAATATGACAACTGTAACTATTCAAGTTTTTGGCAAAAAAAATTAACTTATCAACATTTAGTGCAGAAAGCACAGTGTACAGTGGTTGCAGGGACAATATCCCCGCTCACTAGCAACACAAGTAGTAAGCTGAAGCTATCGGTGTTTGCACTAAGCTGCTTTTCTTTCTTGCACATGTAACATTCATTACCAGATGATCCCGTTTTAAGTGTTAGATGTGTTTCCTGGAGCAAACCCGATCGCCGGGGAACAATGTCGACACACAACTTTAGATTTATTCACTTGCCTTTGCAAGTGCATGTTAGGTTAATTGCAGACTCTGAATTGTTTATAAGTGTGAATGTGAATGGTTGTTTGTCTGCCCATTCCAGGCTGTACCCCGCCTCTCGCCCAAAGTCAAGCTGGGATAGGCTCCAGCATACCCGCGACCCAAGTGAGGATAAGCAGCATAGAAAATGGATGGATAAACAGGTTTTCTATGCTCTAAATACAAAAAGATTTTGTGTATTAATATTACTATCCCACTCCTCAGCCTTCCCGGTAAGATCTATTCTGGGGTTCTGGAGAGGTGGATCCGCCGGATAGTCGAATCTCGGATTCAGGAGTAGCAGTGTGGTTTTCGTCCTGGTCGTGGAACTGTGGACCAGCTCTATACTCCCGGCAGGGTCCTTGAGGGTGCATGGGAGTTTGCCCAACCAGTCTACATGTGTTTTGTGGACTTGGAGCAGGCATTCGATCGTGTTCCTCGGGGAATATTGTGTGGAGTGCTCCGAGAATAAGGTGGTATCGGACCGACTAATCCAGGCGGCCCTGTATGACCGGTGTCTGAGTTTGGTTCGCATTGCCGGCAATAAGTCGGACCCGTTTCCAGTGAGCGTTGGACTCTGCCAGGGCTGCCCTTTGTCACCGATTCTGTTCACTACTTTCATGGGCAGAATTTGAAGACGCAGCCAGGGCATTGAGGGGTTTCAGTTTGGTGGCCACAGGATTCGGTTTCTGCTTTTTGCAGATGATGTGGTCCTGTTGGCTTCATCGAGCCGTGACCTTCAACTCTCACTGGACCGGTTCGCAGCTGAGTGTGAAGCGGCTGGGATGAGAATCAGCACCTCCAAATCTGAGTCCATGGTGTTGCCCGGAAAAGGGTGGAGTGCCATCTCTGGGTCTTGCCTCAAGTGGAGGAGTTTAAATA
The DNA here is from genome assembly GCA_024372805.1 of Oostethus manadensis. Classification (NCBI taxonomy): domain Eukaryota; kingdom Metazoa; phylum Chordata; class Actinopteri; order Syngnathiformes; family Syngnathidae; genus Oostethus; species Oostethus manadensis. The sequence continues at coordinate 2,007,452 of QODF01000060.1, read as the reverse complement.
CCTCGGGGTCTTGTTCACGAGTGAGGGCAGGATGGAACGTGAGATGGTAGGCGGATTGGTGCAGCATCTGCAGTGATGCGGACTCTGCACCGGTCTTTCGTGGTGAAGACAGAGTTGAGCCGAAAGGCAAAGCTCTCAATTTACCGGTCAGTCAACGTTCCTACCCTCACCTATGATCATGAGCTTTGGGTAGTGACCAAAAGGACAAGATTGCGGGTACAAGCGCCGAAATGAGTTTTTTCCGCAGGGTGGCTGGGCTCTCCCTTAAGAGATAGGGTGAGAAGCACTGTCATCTGGGAGAGACTCGAAGTAGAACCGCTGCTCCTTCGCATTGAGAGGAGCCAGATGAGGTGGCTCGGGCATCTGGTTAGGATGCCTCCCGGACGCCTCCAGGGCACGTCCAACCGGTAGGAGGCCTCGGAGAAGACCCATGACACGCTGGAGAGACTATGTCTCTCAGCTGGCCTGGGAACGCCTCAGCATCCCCTGGGAAGAGCTGGACGAGGTGGCCGAGGAGAGGGACGTCTGGGCTTTCCTTCTTTTGATTTTGATTTGATTGATTGATTGATCCTACTTTGTGGAAATTCACTAACCGTAGTCGGTTAAATGAGGAACAACTATATGTCCCTGCATTTTATATGTATTCACAGAAAACGTGTCTACAAAGGCCCATTACATGTGATCGTGCTACTCCATTCAAAACAACACAGCCGCTTCATTCTCAATTTTACAGGACCAGAGTTTACTCCTTTAGTGGAAAAAGTTTGGAACTTAATGAATTATGAAAGGTTTGGAGGCCAGAAGAGGAGATGAAGACAAGAGTGACAGATGAATACTGTCAAGTGTGAAGAAATGTAGAGGCAGAGAAAGGATAGAAACAGAAAAAGACTCCCAGATAAAGACTAAATAAAATAGGAGTGTTAGAACACTGGGAGACAGGATACGAGGTCGACCTTGATCCCGACGTGTGTTGGCGTGGCCTCATCGATGTGACATGCATTACTTGTGCAGCTCTTGTCTCTGGCCTTGCCATCTCTCCCCGTCCCTTCTCAGCTGCGTCGAGCCTGCCAGTCACGATCATGCTCTTTGTCTCTGAGCAGGGCCAGCACGCCACGCTGCTCCCTCTTCATGTGTCATCCCATTCTCCCGCTTCGCTGTCGTGGAGATAAGAAGCGTGGAATGATTTTCCAACAGGCTTATTTAGTCCTACCCTCTGGCATCTCTCTTTACAAAATTAACTATAAATTGTATTACATATAGTGGTGTGAACATTTCTGATTTCCTGATTTATTTTCTGAATGTTTGTCACACTTGTGGATCTTTCAGATTTCATAACAAATTTTCATATTAGTCATTGACAACACAACTGAACACAAAATGCAAAACTTGCTTATTATTAAGCACATTTTTTATTATTATGAGAGAAAAAAAGACAAACACACTGTACATACAATAAATAAATAACTTCACTGAGATTAATTGAGATCTATCAGTCTGGACAAAATTATAAAGCCGTTTCTAAAGCTTTGGGACTACAGCAAACCACGGTGAGAGCCATTATCCACAAATGGTGAAAACACTGAACGCTGGTGAACCTTCCCATTTAATTACCTCAAAAGCGCAGCAAAGACTCATCCAAGAGGTAGTAAAAAAACTCCACAACAACATTCAAGGAACTGCAAACCTCAGTTGCCTCTGTTAAGATCACTGTTCATTACTCCACCATAAGAAAGACACTGGGCAAAAATGGCCTGCACGGCAGAGTTCCAACACAATAACCACTGATGAACAAAAACACATTATTGCATTGTGATGATCCCCGAGTCTTTTGGGAAAATACTCTGTCGTTTGATTAGAAGGAAGTTGAACTTTTAGGAAGGAGTGTCCCCCAAAACATCAGGCGTAAAAGTAATGTCACATTACAGAAAAAGAACATCATACCAACAGTAAAATATGGTGGTGGTGGTGTGATGGTCTGGACCTGTTTTGCTGCTTCATGACCTGGAAGACTTGCCGTGATAAATGGAACAATGACATCAGCTGTCTACCAAAAAATCCTGGAGGAGAATGTCCGGCCACCTGTTCGTGACCTCAAGCTGAAACAAACGTGGGTTCCGCAGCATTACAACGATCCAAAACACGCCAACAAGTCCACCTCTGAATGACTGAAGAAAAACAAATTGAAGACTTTGAGTAAGCTAGTCAAAGTCCTGACCTGAATCCAATGGAGATGCTGTGACGTGACCTGAAAAAGGCGATTCATGCTGGAAAAGCCTCCAGTGTGGCTGAATTGCAACAATTTTGCATAGATGAGTGAGGCAAAATTCCTCCACAGCACTGTAAGAGACTAAATTGCAAGTTATCGCAAACATTTGATTGCAGTTGTTGCTGCTACGGGTCACCCAACCAGTTATTAGCTTTAAGGGGCAATCCCTTTTTGTATTTTTTTTTCCAATAACAATAAAAAGTTTCATTTAAAACTGGATTTTGTGTTTAGTTGGGTTGTCATTAACTAATATTTAAATTTGTTTGATGATCTGATACATTGAAGTGTGAACCAACAATAAAATGAAATTAGGAAGGGGGCACAAACACTTTCACAAATGATAAAACATTTTTGTCAGATTAATCACAGTTCTCAAAGTCATTATTCATGATCAATTACCATTTGCAACTATGTGTGAAATATTTACTGTAATTTCTTGAAAGAAACATAAAAGACAGGTCAGGATTATACTATATGTATTAACAGCCCCAAGGGAACAAAATAAATAACTAAATCCATCCATCCATTCCATTTTCCTCCGCTTATCCGGGTCCGGGTCACGGGGGCAGCAGCTTCAGTAGGGAAGTCCAGACTTCCCGGTCCCCAGCGACCTCTTCCAGCTCCATCGGGAGGACACCAAGGCGTTCCCAGGCCAGCTGAGAGACATAGTCCCTCCAGCGTGTCCTAGGTCTTCCCGGGGGCCTTCTCCCGACTGGGCATGCCCGAAACACCTCACCAGGGAGGCGCCCGGGAGGCATCCGGACTAGATGCCCGAGCCACCTCAACTGGCTCCTCTCGATGTGAAGGAGCAGCGGCTCTACTCTGAGCTCCTCCCGGATGGCCGAGCTCCTCACCCTATCTCTTAGGGTGAGTCCAGCCACCCTACGAAGGAAACTCATTTCCGCCGCTTGTATCCGCGATCTC